>JARYZH020002010.1:0-19770 GCA_030021035.2 Notholithocarpus densiflorus | reverse complement strand
TTGATTTAAGAAACCACTAATAATCACCAAAGCCACTTAGGGATTCTCTTATGCATTGCAACTTCATTCTTCAGCCTTCCATTAGTGTCCAATAGTCTAGTAATTACACTTATTTCTCGTTGGTGCGAATTCAATGTCATGCCTCTCAAAGTAGTTACATACATTACATTCTTCAGTCTTCAATCTGATCACTTGAGATAGTTGCGTTCCCTGCAACAAACAGTTTTTAAAATCATAAGAACCCCAGGATACATAAAGCAATAATTTTTTATATTACATTCTACTACAATTATATACTACCAAATGTCAGGTTTGAATGAAATTTTAACGCAACTCATTTATAAGTTGTGTGCACCAAAACTGACCGTTACCCTTCATCATAAAATTATTAATAAAACTGGACAGGAAAATGTTATAGATAAGAGGTGTGCCACTGACTACTTTCCCTGTAGGTTTGTATCATGAGAATTTAACCAAACCAACACAATTCTGATGTAGAGAACGCTGATTCAAACAGAATAAAAAAACACAAAATGCAATTAAGCTAGACAAAGCTTTTTGTACCATAGAAGGAGTTAGACTTGTGAAAAAATATCAAATATTAAGGCCCATCTATTGGAAATTAATTTATAATATATAATCCTATATATATATATATAATCAGTTTAATAGTAAACCTTCTCATTATGTCAGTTGCTGCGATCATATCTTATGATGGGGAGATAACTAGTCCAAAACTAACTTGGCTCTTTCAAAATTAACTGTGATGCTGCACATCTAGATTAACACTTCTGTGCTGCTATGGTGATAAGCGATGGGAGGGACATGTAGGTGTCAATGTTTACTAGCAGAGGCAATGAACATAAGATGGGCATGTCAATGGCTCAATTGCTGAAGTTAAGAAAGCTAGCAGTGGAATCTGCATTGCTGCACTCAGCAAAGCCACAGCCAATTTTAGAGACAAACTTTGTATATCTTTTTCAAATGCTATATGTCTATTTATGTTTTCCACATTAAATATCACATATAAAATCTCCTAATCCTCCACCATCCACTTAACTTGATGAAAAGTGAAAAAAAAATCACAGAATTTATATTAAACTTTAGTTCACCGCAATTCCAAACACCTAATACAGGTCAACACAAGCTTTGCTAATAACATTATGAGACTAATTTTGAAGTCCTCCATCCACCATGCTAATGTATAGTTGCATAAAGTGGTTGACGACTATTTCAAGAGTTCAACAAGTATTTTTGGTTTTTTTTGATAGGTAAGGGTTCAACCTGAATTATAAGTAATACAAAGTTTATGTGCATTGGAGATCTTGGAAATCCACATATATCTTTTTTTGAAAACATAAAAAAGATATCTGCAATTTGTATCTTCATTGATGCGTGCAACCAATTTCAGGCTTCATTGTTTGAACCATCAGAGCAGTAGCTATATGTTTCTCAGGCATTTAATCAAACATCCAGTGAACGACACATGGAGATAAAAAAAAAAAAAACAAGAATTTCACAGAGACCCAACCCAAAAATTAAAACAAAAAAATAATTCTTACTATAGAAATTCTCACATGGAGATAGAAAACAAGTTCTTTGTGGATTTAAATAGCAATACGTAAGAGGTGAAAAACAAACATACCAGGTGGTACAACACCAAACCAAGCTTACAGAGACCCAACCCAAAAATTAAACCAAACCAATAATTTCTATTATAGAAATTCTTACATGGAGATTTAAAAAAAAAAGTTCATTGTGGATTTAAACTCAGGGAACAAATGAAAGGAAAAAAGAAAAAGAAAAAAAAAAAGACATACCAAGATAGAACGGTGTGGCGGAACCACAAGGCACCGTCGGGACAAGGGCGGCGAGACGGCAGGGGAAAGCTCACAGTGGTTTTGAACTGACCGCCTGAGCTCTTTCACCGCCGGACCTGTTTCTCTTCCCTCCTCTTTTTGCTGGGTTTTGGACTTTGGGTGATTAAGTTTGTTTTTAAAAGTCACGTGAGCCCCACGTGCTTATTCCGTTAGTGTTTTAACGTGAGACTAACTGAAGTATTGATTTGGCAGTTTTGAATAGTTTAAGGAGTAAATTGGCTAATAAAAAAGTTGAGGGGGTCTTTTGGCCAGTAATTGAAAGTTTAGGGGGTGTATGGGCATTTTTCCCAATGTGTAGTTTTGTGTTTGAGTAGGGCTGCCAAACAGGCCCTGACTCTCTTTTTTCTTTTTTCTTTTTTTTTTTCCTGAAAATAGAACTTTATTATCATGGAGTTGAATTTGAAGTCCGTTCAGTTCAGATTTTAATGCTTTTTTTTTGGTCTCTAATTTTCGCTGAAACTTCTAGTTGAGACCTGAGACAGCTTGAAAATTCTAAAATTCAAATGAATCTACCAAATTTGACCATGGGAGGACCAAATTAAGCAATCCCACTGACCAACCAACCACTCTGAGCTTCATTTTTGGGCTGGTGGTACCCTTGGACTTACCCAACTGTACCTTGGAGCGTGGGATAATGACTTCACACGTGAGTCCCCTTTTTTGTTTCTCAAAAAAAAAAAAAAGGAATATAATACAAATTTTTTGTGAGTTACAGTTAGCTCAACTGGTAAAGTCTCTGATGATTGAATAAGAGATCTGGGGTTCAATCCCCGCCTATACCAAAAACTGATTGGTGTCTTAGTTTGATGATAAAGAGCTATTATCAGAAGCGGACGCTATAAGTTAAAACTCTCTAATATATATATATATATATATCTATATATATATATATTTATATAAAGTATCAGCTGAAGATACATATTATTATTGTTATTATTTTATATTTGATGGCGGGAATTTAAACCTTAGATATGGGTGCTGGAAAATTGAAGATACATAATTAAAACATAATGACGATGACTAAGTTAGACATAAAAGGTAAAACACTAGTAATTAAGTTAACGTAGAAGAAGAAAAGAATGATAAAAATTTTCTATTTGAAACCAATTATTGTACTGACTGTAAAAATTTTCTACTACGGTGCCGGTACGTAAGTGGTAATTATGAGTAGTCTCAAGACATCAAATTGCTCATCATCAACATTTTTGACCCTAGCAAAGAAATTTGCAAGAACTAGTAAAATTCAAATCTTACTAGAGAGTTTCTTTACATGCTTGTTTAATGGTTGCTGATTAAGCAGAAAATAATTACGAAGGGGCAAATGGCCTTTCTGTTTTTTTGATAAAAAGGGGCAAGTGACCTTTGGTTCATCTATCTAACTATAAAACTAGCTCTTTAAGTCCAATTTGGTTACTCCTTTTGGAAAGTATAGCAAAGCTCCAATCAAAAGATAAAATAAAATCAAACCAAGTTTAGCTACTCTATTTGGGCTAAAATCAAAGCTTTTCCTATCAAAGTACGTAGAAAGTCATAAATCATAATGCCTAAAAAATATTTGGGCTAATGGAAGATTACAATGATTATACTTATTTTATACATGATGCTCTTTCAACTTTTACATGATGGAGAGCAAAAAATAAGAAAAGAAAGAGTATGTTGTAGTTGATATTTTATTCAACAAATTGGAAAAGACAAAGAAGTTTAAAAATGGAGTATGGTATCGATGCCTTTGGTGGGTAAAATACTTTATGATTACTTAATTCTATAAATCATAAACTAGAATAGCTACCAATCAAGTGATTAATAAAATAGAAAACTAACCAATAAATGTCTTCATGTCAAAGTATATTGCACATTTCATCACTTTAGACATTGGAATATTCCAAAGTTCCTTATTAGGTTAATGCCCTTTCCAAATACAATGAACTGATGAAGTCACTTTAAAGGAAAACTTGGTAAAGGGAATACCCTGCACCTGCAGTCATATCAATGACATTTCAACTTCACTGTAAGATAGTTGAAATGAAATTGAGCTCAAGTTTTGAAGACAGGTTTGTTGGAAGTATAGTTTGGAAAATTGTCCAAATTGATTAACAAAGTTACAAAGCAATATCAATAATATATCAATAAAACAAGATATGCTCAAATTAACTTATAAGTAAAATAGACAAGTACAAAAACGTATAAAATTAAGAATTAAGTAAACTTATCGCCGAGGCACGGAACTAAATCCGTTGTCCTTAAGAAGCAATTTCGCCCCCATTGGAATGAATCCGTCGATGCAAATGGCTCAAGTAGTCGCTCTCCATGATATAACGGCAACTCTGTTAATGTGCACTCACAAACAGAGTTTTGAACTCGTCACAAATGCCCAAGAGAAAATTTTCAGCAAAAAACAAAGTAGCTAGAGTATCAAAAGTAATATATGTTTTATTGTTTTTAACTAATATCATATATGCAGAATTTGATAGTCTTAGAGCTCTAAAAAAGGAAGTAGCTAAAGATGATTAGAGTGAAAAGGGAAAGGCAAAAAACAAAGGAATTTTCTTTCCCATTGATGTCACAAGCCGCTATGTATTTTCTGCAAAACATTGGAAGGTGCGGCTTACTATTTTATAAGGAAATATGAGAAGGTTGAGGGTTTTGTTTGCTGCCAAAAATTCCCATGCCAGCCAAGGAAAATTCTAGAGCATGGGCTTGGGCTTTACAACAAAATATCATGGGCTTAAATTTTAAAACATACCCAACAAGGTTTTGGACACAATCTGATTTATCACACCTAGTTGTCTAATCAGTTCTAGTACATATTCTTAATTTCTTATATTGGGTTTGACATCAATTTTGAGATGTTAGAACTTAGAAGTATATGCTAAATGTTTAAATTTACCATATTTCAATTGCTTAAACTTTTTGAATAATCAATACTATTTAACATGAGACGTATAATAAGAAGTTGATTTTTAAAGCTCATAATATTATAACATGAGAGTTGAGACGCATAATAAGAGGTTGATTTTCCGCTAATCCAATTTTTCAATCTTTGTTTTCACATTCCTAAATCAGTTGGGTCCTGTTAGTGTCAAAGAGATATGAAATGTTTACCATACTCAAGCTTAGTTTATCAGGACAATTTCCCATAAGTCCATAACAAAAAATTCCAGGTAAATGAATATTGGACACCGGTCAATATATGAGTTACTAATTTCGTCTAATGGGTTGTCTTGATGTTGGATGTGTCTAATTTTTCTATCCAATCTCACTAGTGAGTACCCATTTATCCTTATATTGAGGGCTAGGAGTTCAAGTTCAAGATAATAAGTGAAACAATGCTTGCGATGAGGCAAGAGATAAGATAACGTTTGGGGTGGCCACACAGGACTGTCTTTTTTGATGAACCAAAGAACTATCTTGGGAGTATTGTTTCATGAGGATTGGCATGTGTTATGGCGCAATACCTCTTGCTTCACACATACCAAGTCATTGAATTTGGCTTAAACTATGTAGCCTTTCCACGATAATATCTAGCAGTCACTTATGCGTTGTTTGGTGACAAACGAGGGAAGAGACGAGAAAAGAAATGAATAGTAGTAAGGAAATGAGAAAGAAAAGAAAAGAAAAGAAATCAATTCTCTTGTGTATGTTTGGAAATAGGTAGAAAAGGGGAAAAGAAAAAAGAAGAATGTATTTCTTTTTCTTTTGTTTGGTTTGCCATATAGAAGGAAATGAAAAGAAAATATATGTTTGTTTTTTTTGTTTTTTGTTTTTTGTTTTTTTTTTTTATGCCCGTATAAATGTACGAGATGCATAAAAGTTATAGGCAAATATGTAACTTCATGTCATACTATATTATTTATGTGAACCCTATTTTTTAAAAACCATTTTCTCCCTTCAAATCCTCTCTCCTCCAGCCTTTCCAAATGCACTGTTACAGTAGACGTACAAGTGGCATATAGTTGACTAGTTGTGAATTCGCATATTATATTTTTCATTACATAGTGATAACATTGATAAGTATTACAATCAAGCTCACAAATTGTCACAGACTTTAACCTGAATCTCACATAACATAGTCTTTCTAACTCTCTCATTAGATACAATTGTTTGCTAATTCTTTCATTAGACGAAGACCAAATTTTATTTTAGGTATGTTAACAAATGTCGTAGGGCATTTGTTAAGGGGAATTTTATAATGTAGTCGGTTTGCTTTTTATGGGAAATCAAGCAACTTTTAGTTTAACGGGCATTTTTCTATCAACTTTTACTACTATTCAATGCAAGTGGAACCTGTTTGAAGTCTCCTTAACGATTAACAAAAGTCTTTTTATTAACTAACATTTGGGATTGTTTTCATTTTGATCCATTATGTTCTAAAAGTTTCATTTGAACCTTTCATGTTTAATTAGTTTTCATATTGGCTTTTTGCGTTTCAAAATGTTTAATTTTAGCTCTATAAGTTTGACTCCATTTTCTATTTGGCCCTTTACATTTTAAAAGCGTCAAAGTTCAAAAATAAAACAATTCCAAACTTTAAGAGCCAAAAATATACTTTATTCTTTTATTTTTAACTCTTTCAAACACAATAAGGTTACACCACACCATTATATTATTATATACATAAGGGATTATAACCTCTTTACATCTTTTTTCCCTAATACATCAATGTGGACTAACAATACAACTAATAGGAATTAATGTACCTTTTTATCATTATTCTTCTAGTTGATCATATAGGATTCCAAAACTGATTAGAAACCCTCAAAACTTATTTAGACTTAACAATATCTTATATTTGGATCATCGTCAAGGAACAAAAAGTCTAGATTATATGTTTCCAGTTTCCTATCCTCTCTGTTTTTTAGCAGCATTACTTTCACCTTTCTTGACTTGTACAAGCTATTATTGTATTTTCAGAACTTGTACAATGTGTTATTGTTAAGATTTAGAAAGGCCGTTTAACTCTTATCAAGGATCACTGCTAAGATTTTGCACTAGAAAAGGTTATGATCCTAACTTGAATAACATACGCTACTAGCTAGAGCATTTGTCCAAAGTCAAAAAGAAGGTGGACAAGGGTACAAATAACTGTAGCTTAAAAGCAATAGGATTTATGGTAGAATAGTGAAAAATATTTACTCCAATAAATATTAGGATTTTTTTTAAGAAGAAAAACAGTGAATTTTATTAATAAAGGCTGATAATATCGGTCTCTAATAAAGTAATGATATTTGGTGGTACATCTTTCATCCAAACCTAGAATTGTAAGGTGGAAATTGTCCGTCTCATAAGCGAGTGAACTACAATATTACAATGCCTGCAAACATGTGAATAATCTAACATTGAAAAGTGGGGGGCAAGATACTATTAGGATCTGGATCATCATATTCTTCTCAATCCAATTAGGTTACTTGGTTGTCTGCTATATAAGCTGTAGTGTTTGTACAAACCCATGCCAAGAAACTAAAAATTAGGTGATGCCACCTTGACCTAATTATCACCTTTGTCATTAAAACATTTTTCCTTTTTAGGTCAGACGATTGGGACACACTTCCACTAATTTGTAACTAGAGTTTGAGATTTAGAGAGAATATTTCTTGTAAAGTGGAAGTACAAAATCAAGAGCTAGCTAGCATATTCTAGCTATTCAACGTTTTTTTTTTTGTTTTTTTGTTTTTTGTTTGTAGGCAAGAAGGAAGCGATATTTGCGTACTCGATCTGAACTAGAATTGTTGAACAATAACAATGGCTTCCTCATCAGAATAGACCACTACTGGTATGGCTATAAAACTTCATGACACAATAATAATAATTCTTATTATTATCGGTGAGATCATAATCACTAACAAACAAAAAAGAAGTGCTGGGCCTGCGGCACATCCATAATGCAGCAACCATTATTGGTTGAGGAAATTAGAGGGCGTTTAGTAACGTTGTTCTAGTAACGTTGTTTGTATTTTTTGAAAATATATATGGGTGAAAAAGTGTGTAGAAATAAGTGTAATGTTGTTTAAATTACCTTACCAAAACCCCCCCAGATATGAACCCCACACACACATTATATTCCTCAGTACTTATAATTAAATCCGGTATTATAGAGACATTTATGTTGATTGTTATGCTGCACATTTTGATGTTTATTTATTTATTTTTTGAGAAGAAATTATGATGTTTAATTTAAAAACGTAAAAAAAGTTATTAATTTTACTATAAGATGTTTATACATTGATATGTCAATAAATGTGATTTTTGTCACATTATACGATGTTTATACATTGATATGTCAATACATGTGTGTGTTCTCCATCTTGTGGCAATGGAACATTATGGCACTGACATCTTGTGACAATGTTTAGTTGTTTAGTTGTTTTTTTTTTCCTTTTCTTTTTCAGAAGAATAAAGATTTTTTTCTTATTACAAAAAAAGAAAAAAAAAAAAAAAGAGGACACCAAGCATGGGCCTGAGCTTGAGTGAACTTGTAGGGCCAATATCGAACTGCAAAGTTGGGCCCCAAGTCTTGTGAGTATAAATTTTGTCTTAAATGTCTGCAAGAAGTTTGGAGTGGGCCACGGGATATGAACATCTTTATTTGAAATGGGTCAAAGTATTGACTGTTGAGCGTACCGTAGGTGTTACGTAGCTCCAATGGGTTTTCAGTGTGGGCCGAAGAAGAAGAAGAAGAAGAAAACGAAAGTATAGAAGACGTGGGAATATTAAATTTGACAAATTTGAGTTTATTTGGTAATAATATTGTGGACAACAAAATCAGGTTATTTGAAAATTGAAAGTATGACTAATAAACCATCTTTTTTTTTTTGTTGGTAAACTGGAAGTATTATTCAACTAACAAGAAAAGGAAAGATCAAAAGCCTGTTACACCAAGTACCATGACAATCAGCCTCAACAGAGGGGATTAAGCTCACGGGAGGAACAGAGTGAACAATAAAATCTAAAGATTGAGAATGGCCAGAATTGGCTAACCAATCGGCGCATTTATTCGCCTCGCGATAGACATGTTTTATACAAACTTGAGGGATTTGCAGAATCAGGTGTTTGCAGTCATCAAAAATAGGAGAGATCACTGAGTTTCGGTAAGAAGGATTGTTAAAAGCATCAACCAAAGCCTTTGCATCAATCTCAACAATAACAGCAGGAAGCTTCCTTTGAACGCACAAAATCAAGCCATCACGGAGAGCCCAAACTTCCGCAGTGAAACTGTTAGCACTCCCCAATTTTCTTGTAAAGCCAGCCACCCATTTACCCCAACTATCTCTAATCAAACCTCCTCTTGCTGCCGAACCCAAAGCTGCATTCCAAGACCCATCAGTGTTGAGTTTCCACCACCCCTGCTCTGGCTTCTCCCATATGATTTGTTTAATAACCATCCAATTGTGCGCCTCGGTTAAGAAGCACACAAGAAAAATTCCGAGGCTTGTAAAGTAATAGATTTGCCTAAGTTCGGATTTACTCCCCTGTTAGTAAAGACAATTTGGTTCCGCTGTTTCCAAACCAACCAGAGAGTAAAAGCAAAGAGCACATTCCAGGGGATGCCCACGCCATTTTGGGAAGATTGGAGCCTACAATTAGTGGTTAACCATTCCCTGATGTCCTGGGAGAAAAAAGTGGAGTACAAGCAGTGTGTTCCCAATTGGTACCATATGGGTTTAACCAAGCTGCAATCTCGGAGGGCATGTAAGATAGATTCAGCTTCTATGTGACACAGTGGGCAGGTGGTTTCTATAGGAATACCTCTGTTGGCTAAGCATTCCTTCACACCTATGCTCTGTTGCATGCACTTCCAAATAAACATTTGAATTCTAGGCAAGGATGGAAGCTTCCAAATCCAAGAACCAGAGAAGGACTCATTGCTTGAAGAGTTGATGGCAAGGCGATAGGCACTCCTCATATCAAAATCCCCTCTAGGGGAGAGCTTCTAGGCCATTTTATCATTACACCTGGTCACAATAGGAATAGGGACAACTTGAATATCAGCTTTAACTTCGGGTGGAAGCTCAAAAGGGATGCTAGACCAGTCCCATCCGAATGGGGAGAGCACATCTCTTTGACTTGCAAATTAACAGAGTCTTGCGGGAGCAGGCCTTGGATATGAGGCCTAATGGGACCAATGTTAAACCAACAATCAGACCAGAAATTTAAACAGCTTTCATGACCTGGAATTCATTTAACTCCTTTTTTGAAGACTTCCTTGCCTCTTTTCATCCCTTTCCAAACCGGAGACATTGGGAGTTTTGCTTCATTCCTAGAATTAATTCTTTGTCTAGTGCAGTATTTAAACTTGAGAACCTTAGCCCAGGGGGCATTCTTCTCTGTGTGAAACCTCCAATTGAGCTTGGCTAGGAGAGCCGTGTTTCTACCTTTAGCAGGTTGTAATCCCAAACCTCCTGCCTCCTTTGGTTTAGTCACTTCAGCCTAATTAACCCAATGCATCTTCTTAGCATGATTTGTCGAACACCAAAGGAAATTCCTATTGACCCTGTCAATACCCTTAAGAATTTTACTTGGAAGAGGAGCATATTGCATCATATAGTTTGGGATGGTTGAGGAGGAGGCATGAATGAGAACCACTCGGCCAGCCACAGAGAGTAAGTTGGCTTTCCACCCTGCCAACTTCTTCTTAACTCTATCAAGGACGAAATCAAAATCATGCTTTCGGTCTCCTGTATGCTTCAAGGGAAACCCCAGGCACTTGCCAAGATTGGGGGTTGAGTTAAACCCAAGAATACCAGAGAGGATATCTCTTTGATCCGGCTCCACATTGAGGGAGAAGAAAACACGAGACTTGGCTTCGCTCACTCTCTGCCCGAATCTCAAGAAAAACTCATGAAGCACAGCCTTTATGGCCTGACAATTATCTGGATCCGCTCTAGCAAAAAGGACCAAGTCATCCGCAAAAAATAAATGCGAGAAGGAAGGCCCACTCCTAGAAGCTTTCACTGGCGACCAGAGCTTGGCGTCACATTTCTCTTGAATCAAGTGACCCAAAAACTCCATACACAAAATAAAGAGGTAAGGAGACAGGGGGTACCCTTGTCTAATACCTCAAGTGGGGCAAAAGAAGTCAAGGCAGCCACCATTAAAGAGAAGGGATGTCGACACCGAGGAAACGCAGCTCATAATAAGATCAATAAGGTTAACATGGAAGTTGAACTTGAGAAGCATTTCCCTAATGAAGCTCTATTCAATTTTGTCATAAGCTTTCTCAAGGTCAATCTTGATAGCCATATACCCCTTGTTGCCTTTGATTCTACCAATGGTATGAATAAACTCTTGAACAATAATAACATTATCGGCTCCTCTTCTGCCCGGCACAAAAGCCGTTTGATAAGGCGAGACAAGTTGCTCCAAATGTGGTCTAATCCGAGCAACAATAATCTTGGAGATGATCTTATAGATAGTATTACAAAGACTAATTGGTCTATAATTTCCAATGGTTTCAGGGCCTTGGATTTTGGGAATGAGCACAATGAGGGTTCTGTTGAGATAATCGGGGACCTTTCTTTCTATGAAAGCTCTCCTAACTTCCTCCTTAACAGAATCCCCAACTACAAGCTAGAAACATTGGAAAAAACCAGCATGAAGACCATCCAGACCTGGAGCCTTATACGATTTCATGGACCATAAAGCATCTTTAATTTCTTCCAGGGTGACCATGGCACCAATTGAAACCTTAGCTTGCTCAGACAATTGAATCTACCAGGAAACATCATGGCTTGGAACTCGATAGGCTGCCTCAAGAGAAGTGGTGTACAGGGATACAAAACCACTTCTAAAGTGCTCCATGACTTCTCTTTCATCAGTTAACCACAATCCCCTCTCATCTTTGACTGAGACAATATGGTTCCTTTTCCTTCTTGCTAAAGCAAATACATGATAAAATGATGTATTACGGTCTCCCTGAACCAACCAGTTAATTCTGGATTTCAACATCCAAAGATCCCTCTCCTGATCTAACACAACCTCCAGATCCTGATGCAGTTGGTTCTCAAGATTAATGAGAGAGGAGCCTGGACAGATGGAAAGAGCTTTTTGGGCACCATAGATTCTAGCCATGGTTCTCCTCTTCTTCTGGTGGATATTCCCAAGATGGTCCCTGTTCCAAATGGTTGCTTCCTTAGAGAAAACCTTAATTGACTCAGCTAAGTTACTGTCCCTACTCCAAGCACTGGAAACAATATTGGGAAAAGACAAGTCCGAAAGCCAGAACTCTTGAAATCTGAAGGGTCTGTTGAGACGAACCGCTTTACCAGGAAAGGTCTCCATTAGAACCGGGCAATGATCAGAATGGCATCGGGGAAGATGAGTAAATTTTGCATCGGGATGGAGAACACATCACTCCGGGTTCATGAAAAATCTGTCAATCCTTTCCAAAATAAGATTGTTAATATCCCGTTTATTAGTTCAGGTATACCTTGGACCAGAAAAGCCCATATCAACCATATTGCATAAATCTAAGCAATCTTTAAAGGCCAGAGACCGATTCACACTAACACCCCTGCCTCCAAATTTATCCTCTTGCACCAGAGGTTCATTAAAATCGCCCGCCATAATCCATGGCTTATTATGTAATTCTGCAACCTTAGATAAATTGCTCCAGAGAATACTTCTCTCTTCATTCCTAGGACTAGCATAAATGGCAGAGAAAATCCAGGAGAGATTTGAGGCACGTACCTTTACTTCTACATGAATTTCCTGTCTGTTTTAGCTAGCTTCTGAATCTCCACTCGATCCTCGTTCCACAGCAACCACAACCCACCAGTGAAACCAATTGTCTCCGTATGAATGGCTCCATCAAATGGCAGCCTATCTGTGATTTCCTTGGCTTTGTTACCACCCAATTTAGTCTCCATCACTACCAAAATAGCCGGATCATGCTGCCGAACTAACTCATGAACATAAGTCTGGAATGCGGGTTTTAAAGCTCCTCTGCTGTTCCAAATCAGAATGTTCATGATAAAAATTAACAGAAATGGAGAAACCAAATCAATCAGAAGGAGGGACTCCATTCCCTTCCTCTGATACCATGCAATTAAACCCCAAGTTTTCATAAACTGATCCATCTCTAGAACGAGGACTTGAATACTCCCCGGTATTTACTTCCCCAACACCCGCACTTGTGGCCAGACTATGATTAACGGTGCTGGATTGTAGGGTATTAGGTTCACCTTTTTCCTCCTCTCCGTTGGTGATTATAACTCCGGGACACATGGCGCTAGCTTGTCGGTCACTTGATGGCTCGATCCACCCGCTCCGATGCTCTGATCTCTCACTAGACGAAGCCGTGAACTTGAAGGAAGGATCTAGGCCAGATAAAGACTCGCGGGACAGTGTGTGGGCATTGGAGGGAGATGGGAATGCGAGATTAGCAGTTGGGAGCTTTTTCCCATTGGTGCCGTCCCTGGTATTGTGTGAAGGAGTACAAAATCCTCTGGGGAGGGCTTTTTTTCCTTTAATAGAGGAGGGGTGCTTTTTGTGGGCTTGGGCTTAAGGTTTCAGGCTTGTGAAAAGCCCAATACCTGTTTCAAAGTCACCGGTCTCCTTTGTCAACAACAAGCTGCCCGTTGGGCCTAATTCGGAGTTGTCTTTTTGATTCGTGAGGCCCAGGCCATTGTGTTTGGGTGACCAAACCGATTCCGTCCTTATGATGTGGTCCCCAGCGCCATGCAAAGAGTGCTTGCGTAGCATGCTCTGGGAATATACAGTACTATTAGACGACGTGCCTCTCCAATCTGAATTTTTTGGAGGTAGTTGAGCAGCACCAGCCCGGCCAGAATTTCCAGTACGATCTGTACTGAAGTTTGGTTTTGTCCCCTTTCGCCCATTTGTCCTTCTACTCACCACCATCCACGGTCCATATTGACCATCCACCTTCGTTTCTTCTCTCACCTCAGTCTTATCCCTATTGGCCGTTGCAGAATGGCCAGCATGCATCTCACGTGGTGTAGCATCTCGGCCAGCCAACACCTCCTCTTCCGAAACCACCTGCTCTTTCCCTTTACGAATGGTGTAAGGGCATGCCTCCACCTTGTGTACAAGTCTTCCACAGGAAAAACATAAGCTTTGGATGCCCTCGTAGGTCACAGCTTGCTCAAACCGTCCAATAAGGATGGTGTTCACTAAAGGTTTGTTTATATCAATCTGGATGCACAATCTAGCATATTTGCCACGAGCCTCCATGGCCGTATGGGAATCAATCCTCAGAACCTTGCTAATGGATTCTCCAATCTGCTTTAGAACCTCTGCTTCATAAAGCTCAAAGGGGAGTTCACATAGACGAATCCATACCGCAATGAGGGAGACATTTGCCGTTGAAGGTTTAAAGAAAGGTTCCCATGGTCTAACAGAAAGAAAATGGTCACCCAAGAACCATGGACCTCTCCTTAAGACATTATCCAGATCTTCCTTGGAAAAGAATCTGACTAGAAAAAATCCATACCCAAGATCCACACAATCCATCCTAGTCGATGGTCTCCACATTTGGTTAAGCTTGGTTCGCATGTAGGTGAGGCTGATTGATCTACCAACCAGCTTGACTATAATAGCTTTCGACAATGGACCTCTAATGCGCCGTTTGGTTTCCTTCGTCAGTTTGACAGTGACCCAACCTTCCGGAATCTGATCGTTAGTCTCGCTACCCTCACCATCAGAAAGCTTATCCTCCTCCATAAGACTCTCAAAATCAAAAGCATTCACATAGGCCCCTGACATTTCACCCACAAGCTTCTCCTTGAAGGAGGCTTTGGCAAAGGAGCCAGAACTTTGTTGCCCCGAAGCTGGAGAGCTCTCCCTTGAGCCATCATTAAACTCTACGTGGTGATAGTCCTTCACCTTCTTGTTGCTCCGAGCCAGCTCTGCCTCTTCCTCCCTAGAGAGCGTGCGTGGTTTCATTATCCTATTTTGTCACCTCTTCATATGTCATGTTTTTTGAGAGTTAATACTTGATAATTGATATAAGCATCAATGTTACACTCTAATAAATCATCTAGAAAAATAGTAAAGTTAAAGATCTAGCTTCAAAAATTAAAGCAGCAATAATCCAATGGGCCGAGTTGGGATGAATGGTTCTGAAGTGGGGTGATCCAATATTTGGTATTGCTAGTAAGGCTTCACAAGCTTCAGCTTTTAAGGGGTTCTGCTCCACAATCAAACCCATCCAAACAAAAATAACTTTCTTCATGTGTTTCTACCCCACAATTAGACGTGGCAAAACGGGCGGGTCGAGTCGAGTTCGGGTTGGGTCAATCGGGTTTGCAGGTCAAACGGGTCGCGGGTCAAAACGGGTCATTTTTAAATGGGTCAATAGGGTTGCGGGTCGGGTTTACCTGTATTTTTCAAAATTTTTTTTTTTCAATTTCAAAAACAAATCAATGACAACCTGTTTAGAGAGAATGAATAAAATCAATTAAGCAAATGAATTGCACTTAATGCCACTTATTAATATCCTTCCAATTCTGATAGTTTTGAGCATGACAAAAATTATTTATAGTCATAAATTCATGATGGAAAAAGTCTTCAATGTTAATAGTTCACTATCAAAATATATATAATTACAAGTTTACATCTTCAAAAAGAGATAGATCTTAAAATAAACAAAACAAGTAAGCTAGCAAAGTAGCAAGTTATCGGTCTTCTTTAATGCACATGTTCCTATTGCATTTAAAATAATAGTAAGGTTAGATTACTTAGAAAGATAAACTAAACAAAAAAGATTTAAAAATAAATATAACATATTAAGTAAAGAAGAATAAATAACTATTTTATATGAATTACATCTCAATCTCAATTTACTCAACGTTGGTAGCAGATTCAGCACTGCAAATATTCATACTTGCAAATTGTAGCTCAGCTGAATGAGATTTTTTTTTTTTTTTTAATGGTTGTCTGACTCTTGACAGCCTTGGCCCTTGCATTGTGTAATGTGTGTGGTCTAATGGTCTTGTCTGAGTTGTCTCATGGCAATTGGCAATCACTGAAGGGCCCTTGCCTTGTGTAACGTGTGTGGTCTAATGGTGTAACGTGTGAAGGCTGAAGCTAGGCTTTTTATTTTATTTTTTTATTTATTTTTATGGAAAGCAGTGCATTGAAGCTAGGCTAGCTAGCTTTTGACTTTTGATGAATCAAATAGTATTTTTTATAATATATAATATATTGATTATAAGTTTTGGTACTTTGTACTTTTTGCACTTAGTATCAGGACGTAATTTAAATATTTTTTTAGCGAATTTTTTTAATGGGTCGGGTTACGGGTTATCCGGGTCAGGTCGGGTTGACCCGCAAAAAATTCTGGTCGGGTCATGAGTCAACCCGTTTTTGTTTCGGGTCAAAAAAATCGGGTTCGGGTCGGGTCAGAATTGCCATGTCTACCCACAATTGCCATGCATGTCTTTTCTTCTTTAATGGCTGCATCAAAATTAACCTTCACGCAAGCAAGGAGAGAGGATCCCATTCCCTGATTTTATAATCGAAATATGACATGACATTATTTGGAGGGTTACTTCTAGTAAAAAAAAAAAGAAATATAAGATAAATTAATCAAAATTTTATGGCATTTCTTTTTCTGTTACTATATTTTCACAACAACAGAAGAAGAGGATTTCAAAAAGATGTTAATTTAGAGCATAGCTTCAATTAAAGCACAAGAAATATTGCACCAAATTCAATATTAACTAAGACTCTAATAAGTGAGTTCTAGTTATATTAGTTTAACTAGTAAAGTCTCTAATGTTTGAATAAGAGATCTGAGATTTAGTCCCCAAATACAGGGATGGCAATGGGGCGGGGCGGATTCAAAGGATGGGGTCTTTGCTCCCGCCTCGCATGATTTTGTCTTGCCCCATCCTCGCCCTGCATAACGGGGAAATTTTGTTTGCCCCATCCTCGCCCCTTGAGGCCCTACGAAGCCCTGCCTCATCTCGTAAAACTCTACTTCTTGTTAATTTGCCCACAATTATTACAATTTTTTTTAATAAAACCTGTTTTGTTAATAAAAATATACTTGAAATTATAAATAAATTTATCCCATCAAATCAAACTAGTTTTTAGCAAAAATTGAATCATATTATCAAAGTGTTTAACAAGATAATATCACAACAAAAACTAAAATCTCATAATATAAAATCAATGACTCAATAGTATATAAATTTGTTTCTAATAAGGACAAAATAAAATGTTAAAATTGGTACATTATTTCCAACTTTGCTAGAGGAAAAAAAAGAGAGGAAGAGAGCCATGTTGGGTAGAATAAAATAAATTGATGATATGTTTGTTTAAATATTAGGGTTTTAAAGTATGAAAAATTTACAATTTAACCCTTATCAATGCGGGGCAGGGATGGGACGAGACGGGGTGGGTCTAAAAAGTCTAAACCCATCCCCGCCCAGCCCTGTGGTGTGGGGCTAAAATCTTGCCCTATCCCCACCCCACCACTTTTGCAGGGCGGGAAAAACCTGCGCAGGACAGAGTGAGGAGGGGCGGGTCAAAATTGTCATTCCTACTCGCATACACCAAAAACCAATTGGTATCTTGATTTAATAATAAAGAGTTATCATTAGAAGCGGACGCTATAAGTTGAAACTCTTTAAAAAAAAAAAAAAAAACAAACAAACAAAAACAAAAAACAAAACTAAGACTCTAATAGCGCTAGCTTGGTTCTTCTCATGAGAAGAGTCTTCATTTGAATTCCTTCTCCCAATAGTGTTTTTTCTTTTAAAATATACTAATTTGGAAGTCATCTAGAGATTTGGTATATGCTATGACATATATTTAACCATCCTCACATATTGGATAAGAGTTGCATAGGAGTAATTCTATGTTTGTGGGTCCACCCTTGTGGCCTTATTTGAGGGGCAATTGTAAGATAGTCCCTATGCATTGCTTGAGAGTTGAGACTACCTAAACTTTTTTCCTTATTTGAAACAGTAGTTACATATATTTAATACACAATATCATTTTTTCCTAAATGAGGCAATTTCTCTTCTTTTGCACTAATTGGCGGACGTTATTACTTAACTCAAGTCTTGAGCTCAATGGCGTGTAATTTAAGGAAAAGAGAATCATCTTCCATAATTTAAAACTATATAGACTTCAACATAACTCTACGCCTCACCCCATCCTCTGCCTTTGCCCCCATACAGAACGCAATTCCTAAGCCCCACCCATGCGTTAATTGTTTTAAAACCCTTATTTACAAAAGTCAGAGGTCATAACATAACAATATCCCTAACCTATTTAATATCAATTTTATTATGGACACAATTTTGTTATGGACACAATTTGTTGAGATATTACGTTATCGTGAATGTATATACCTACCATTTACGTTTTTTTTTTTCACTACTCATAACTTGTCATTTTAACAAATTGTGGAACAAGTTTTGTTTCTAAACTTATTCATTTAATATGTATAACGACTCTTAGCCTCTAATTATCCATGTACACACCTTCTTCTTTTTTATACATATTATCCACTGATCTCTATGCATTAGCAAAACGTTAATATAAGATTTTTGATACGAGGATATCAAAGGGGGAAAAATGCACTCTTGAATGTTTATCTTTGTCTTATTGAACCACAAAAGATTCATAAATAAGTGTCATGTCTGCTAAAGTATCGTGGGGGCACAAAAAAGAGGAATAGAGGAGCAACATGATGAATTTTATTTTATCAGATATTGCGAGGAAAAAATGAAATGGAGCACTTAAAGTTAAGGTGGTCAATTTTGACTGTATAAAGTATAAACCATTGAGCCCCAACTCCCAAGTCATTCCAATCAAGGCATGAGTTTTGGTAAGATGGGCCATTTCTTCAATTCTTCCTCTTCACTTTGGCCTGGTATACGGCTTTAAGGGACATTCAGTATTTTTCTTTCTCTCATCCACGTCGGTGAGGCAATACTTTGGCACATGCTTTAACTCGGAGAGTGAGACTTTCTTTTTTCTGTTTTAGTTTGAATGAAGTCCATTCCTCTTGATATTTACAAGTATTATGTTTCTGAGTTTTTAGCAATTAAATAAACTAGTGTATAATCCATGCATATGCATGGTACAATTAGAAACAAAACAATTACACATATATGGATTCAAATTATACTTTGTTTAAGTCATAGATATATACATGAGTTTTACTCTTTCTTTCTTCTTTATTATTTTATTTTATTTTATTTTTTTGGATATACACATGAATTTACTCTTTTTTATTGGGTTTTTTTTTTATGATTTATTTATATTAGACTCTTCATCTTTTGCACAACATTAACTTACCTAAAAATTAAAAAAATATATAGATAAAATTAAACAATTAGAATTCAATTTGAAATCTAATTGGATTTTCTCTCAGTTTTACTTATTAATTTATATATCAATTGGCTTGATTGGCCTGTCTCTCTCAAAAAAAAAAGGAACATTCAACCTCTCTTTATTCAGTATTCACCAAATTAAATAACAGAATTTGATTTGGATTGCTTGACTTGGTTGGAAAGAAAGACTGTTAGAAAATGTATCAAATTGTCTATATGCGTGTCCCATTTCATTCCACAAGCTAAGATACATAGAAAAGCAAAAATAGAAGAATAATTGTATATATATCGGTTTGATATTGACTTCAAATTTCTTTCGTTTACATTCATCGACAATCACGGAGGACACTATTGCTAAATAAACCTTTTCTCTTTCTAATTTCCAAACCATACAATAAAAGAACATAAAAATGATCATCACACCGCACAAGACACACACAACCTTCTACGTACTATATCATACTATCTCTAATGCACATGGTGACTTTAAAGGTACACCTTATTCAATACAACACACCGGAGTCATAATCAACGCGCGATTGCACAGACCAAATCAATGAGATTACTGACCCTGGTGTGACTTA
>JARYZH020002009.1:0-19772 GCA_030021035.2 Notholithocarpus densiflorus | reverse complement strand
AGCTCGGCAGCTGAGCAGTCGGGTTCGACGCCGAGCATGGCGTAAGCAGAAGTACTGGACAGAGGAGCCTCCCCTTTGGTTCTCTCTCTGCAATTGCAATTCAGTGTGTATTTAGGAGTTGAAAGAGAAGGACAAAATAATTTTGGGTTTTTTAAATTAGAGGGAAAATTGTGACCGTTAAGATTTATAACGGTTTTATGAAATGGGAGAGTTGGAGGGGTTGAAGTTGAACTGCATAGACAAAAACATTCCATCTTTCTCTCTCTGTGGCTGTAGCTGTGGCTGTGTCTGTGGCTGTAGCTGTGGCTGTGGCATTACAGTGCCACATGTTTCAGACTATAAATATGTGGATAATTTGATGCATTATATATTTCTTTTCATAATATTCATTTTGTTTTTCCATTTTGGGCTTTGTCTTTGTTTTCCTTCTCTGTTTATGTTTAAGTATTTCTTTAAAAGTCGTTTGGTTGAAGGAGTGAAAAAAAATGTGAGAATAGAAAATGATAAGAGAGTGGAAAAGTGAAGGGATAGAAAAAATTTTAATTTTCCTCATTTTTGTTTAGTTGGGAGTGGAAAATTGGAAGGATGAAAAAAATGTGTTTGTATAAATTTACTCATATACCCTTGTTAAAAAGTAATGCCTTTTAAAACAAAAAAAGCTATCACTCAAATTTATTAGGAAATAAAAATCATATCTAAAAAAAAATCACGTCTAAAGAAAAAACAAAAACAAAAAAAACAAAAAAAAAAAAAAAAAAAAAAAAAAAAGCAACGAAGCTTGCCTAGGAAATCAAAAAAAAAAAAAAAGCAACAAATTGGACAAACCCATGTGCAAGTACACATGGACATTTTTGTCATTTATCTATTAAATTCTTCCTACTCAGTTTTCTCTTCATTTTGGAGAGAACATTTTGGTGGGGCTGGAGAGAAATTCTTCCATTTTGGAGAGAAAAATTCTTCCCACTAATTTTTTTCCCACCCCTCTCTCCAACCAAACAGCCACAAAAAAAGTTTTTCTTCCCATTTTCTCTCCAAAATTTTCCATCCACTCTATTTCACTTCCAAACAAACACACCTTAAATGATAGTTTTAAAAATGATATGGAATTTGGTCTCAAAAAAGATGACGTGGAATGTAGAAAATTCATTCTTAAAGCAAAAACAAATATGGAGGGTTAGATTACTAATGAAAATAGATGGTATGACCAATATGAAAACATAATCAAACATACAAGGCCAAAATAAAAATAATCTTAAATTTTAAGGGTTAAAAGTATTACTCTATTCTTCTTCTTTTTTCAAACTAAAATTTTGATCTACATACGTTTGTTTCAGTTTCATTTTCTTCCTTATATATTAACTTTTATAAATTTTAACTTTTAATTTTCACAATAAATCCTTCAACTATTAATCATATTAATTTCATCCCTTAACTTTAAAAATTAATAAAATCTATATCTAAACAAGAGGGAAAAGAAACAAACTAGTAAGTAAGAGATTGAGTCGATCTAAGTTGAAAGAATGCAATAAAAGTAGAGAAATAGTGAAATACCAAAAATAACATTAGTAGAAGTAATTATAAAAAAAGACGTCAATTAAGGGTGTAATAGAGAGCAAGACTTTAGATAGGATATAATGGAAAGAAAGAATTCATGTGGTCGACCCAATCTAATCTGTCGAGAATCCATAGCCGACACTAAGTTTTAGGACTAAGACTTTGTTGTTATATATCTAAACATATACATAATGTCACACTATTTAAAATCCCATTCCGTCTAATAACATCTAATAAGAAATCTTGCCTCCTGGCCATGACTGATCAACAATCCTAAGTGACTAGAGCTCTAAGTGACTAAATTAAATTCCCAAGCCTAAGCTGTCTCTATTGACATTGATTTGTAGTAAATTAAACTGATTCAAAGTTATTGATCCTAAACAAACTAAGTCAAAGTGCTTTGACTTGAAGTAAACCTACTCGTGCTAAATTAAATTTGATGTGCATCATCTCAAAGTAAACTAAATTGCAATGATCACAATAGATTAAAGCCTAAGTCATCAATCTAACATAAAATATAAACAAACAGCTAAATATCGCATCAAGCTTGACAAACACTTAATTAAATAAGTGCGCAATTACAAGGGAAGCAACTTACAAGTACAAGTCCTAAGAACTACTTGATCTCCTAAGAATCTAAGTACAAATAATCTTAGAAGTGTTATAATGTGTTCTTGATTGTGCCTAGTGGACCTTTCATGTAAAATGAGTTTCTATTTATACTTGCGGCTTTAGCGGTTATGCTTGGTTTCTTGGCATGTGTCCTTGCATTTAATTTATTTATTTATTTTTTTTTTTTGGTAACTTTCTCAAGGTTACTACCCACTTGCTTGCTAACTGTTAGGAACTTATTGGATTAATGTCATTTGTCAATCCATTGGGCTTTAATCCTTAAATTAATAAAATCCAACTAGGTAGTCACATCATTACCACTTTTTCACATGACTTCGCCCTAATTTGCCACTGTGACTTGCTAATAAATTAATTACCTGGCCTACCAGAATTTTCATTCACAGCCCCTTTGGAACTTGATAGCTAGTGCATTCTTACTTTTCATGTCTCGTATTATTTTCTTTTATTTTTGGGATTCAAGTAACTAACCTATATAGTCCAGGGACTCCAGGCCGCATTCTTGAAAGTTCTCTTACTTGACCCTGTTTTACAAAATGATTTACAGAAACTAATGTGTGTGTGATTGCAAGAGCAAATTGGAAGCTCAGTTATAGACCAAATCAGCCAATATCCTTGTTATTTAATCACCAACATTACGACCCATATATCTTCTTTACCAAGCTTGGTCTTTAATATTCTTGTTCCTTCAAAGCATTCTTCAACCTTACCAAAGACAGATTGTTGTTTTTTGTGGATTCTCATCGTGCACTTCAACACTGCCTCAATTATTTCAATGTAGCATTGGTCAAGCGACTCAAGCCTTTGTAAAGCACAACTTGAGCCCCATGAATCTGCCTCCTACTTTAACGAGGCATATATAACATCCATAATATGTTTTGGAAATGCAGACGCCACCCATTTTCTTAGATCAAGTCCATCAGGAAACAATTCTCTTGTTGGCTGCTTTTGCCTCGTCATTTCTAGCATCATGATGCCAAAATCACATGCATCTCCTCTAGTGGAAGCTTCAATCCCCTGCCCATATTTTGTTTGATTGGATTGTTAGAAAAAAGTGATTCACAATTTTGTTTGGCGTAAATGCTTAACAAATGAGGAAAGGATAATAAAAGGAAAAGTTCCATGTAATTCAACCATCATAGAGATGCAGGTTGAGAAATTGACAAAGGATAAAGTTGAAACTCATTGATATTGATGTACTGCTTCAGAAGTTAAGCAGTGAGAAGAAGCGTATAAAACAAAAACAAAGAGTTATATTAGTTGCAGTGGGCATACTATCACGTCTTTAAAGTTAGAAAATTCAAGAGCAACTCAACCGAATATAGCTTAGATAAACCTTTATATCAATTAAAATGGAGTCAGCAGATCCTCATCAACTAAACAGGGTTATACAACCAAATTTATTTATTGTCGATGAGGTAATCATCATAAGCTAATCAAATGCGCACCTGTGGATATATAACCAACTGATCAGTCTACCAACTATATCTTAACCACTGAACAGTCTACCAACTATGCTTGGATATTTGGAATTAATTTTCCTTATCCTCAGTAAAGAAAATAGAAATTAAAAACTATGATCCGGGGAGCATGCCCCCAAAAAAGTAGTATTAACAAAAGGAGAGATCTCACAGTATTTCCAATTTTCCAACTCTAAAGGCAAGAAATATTAGTAAAATTGAATAAACGACTTTAGTCTCATATTTCCGTTCACTCTTACAAGTTACTAGAATTCAGACACAAGAAAAGACAGACAATGCCTAGTTTTTTTTTAGATGTGTATACAATGCATAGTTCTAAAGTTAAGATATCTACACAAGCATGACTGAATAACAGATGCAGTTTGGAAAAATACTTAGTAAGGCTAAAGAAAGGCCCCTAAGCATAATCTTAAGGTGTCACATCAAGAAAAACTCAAATATAATTGCTTTCAGCATAATTTGACAATCATCAGAACTATCAATTGCAGTGTTAGGATACACACCTTAACACCACAATTACGTGGTATACACACCTTAACACCATTCAACTAAATTCACAACCATAAATTTTTCTACCACAAAGATACAAATTAGGGGAAAGCCTCACAAATAAAAGATGCCTTCTATAGGATTAGCTAAACTAGAAGAAAACCAAAAAAATATGAAAAAAAAAAAGACGTAGATATAAAACCATACCTTCCATGTAAGAGAAATCTCCCTAAACAGAGTGAATGTCTTTCTTTGTAAAAAGATATTCAACTATGTTACAAACCCATGGAGGTTTTGTGTCTATCAATAAAACTACTGTTTCCAGCAAAAGGGTCATTGACATGCTAGATTCCTCAGGTTTCATTAATACTCCTTCAATTGATTCCTGTCCAACAAAATAAATACGCAACACTTGCATTAAACAACAACACAAACAAAAGACAAAAAAATTTAAGTTCTCAAGAATATCCCCAAAGGTTTTGTATTAAATGCAATTAAATACAATGTAATATTAAAAATTCATGCTATATCTGAAATTACCCAATTCCTTAGATCAAGTCCATTTGGAAATAGTTCTCTTGAGGGCTTCTTTCATGTCATCATCTCTAGCAGCATGATACCAAAACCATATGCATCTCCTCTAGTGGAAACTTGTTAGAGGCAATTTTTTGGACACCAAACCAGCAAAACCAAAGAAAATGCTTCATAGCTTGAATTAAATAAACATGAGAAAACTATTGCCCTCATTAATTCATTATTTTGAGCACTCATTATATTATCTTTTGCCTAGGAGAAAACACAACAATAGCAGCCAAAGGACAAAGCATTGGCGTGAGTACCAGACTTGACTACCCCAAAAAAACCCTAGTCTAGCCCCTAACTTATCAAAGCACAACACGAGGGCAAAAGCATCTTAAACATCTTAATCAACTAAATGGGGTTATACAACCAAATTCATTTATTTTAGAAGAGGTAAGTCAAGAAACAAGAATCATCATAAGCTTATCAAATGCGCACCTGTGGGTATATAACAAATTGATCCTCATAAAAAAATTTGCATGACTACATATCCTTTTAGTTTGTTGAGCTGACAGAGAATTTGTAGAAAAATGGAGAATATAGGGTCTTAAAAGTCTATGAACCATCTACTAACTTCTTTCCCTCCCTATTTTGTTATTAATGACCAAGTAAACTAATTGGGCAAAAGCATTTAGAAGTTCAACCAGCTTTAAAACCAACCAGCTAATAATCCAATTACATCAAGAAGTTACTAGACTGAAAACAGAACTTTAGAAATCTTTTAGTGGTTAGTAAATCAAACCAATGGTTCTCCCTTCCCATCTTATCCAAGTTATAGAGAATGAACCTCTTATATGGAGCAAATCCTTCATCTGTCATGTGTCTAAACAACTCAGCCAAAACCCCATATAGGTTTACAGATTGTGCATGCATTCTGTTCCCAACAACAAAGTTTTGGACTTTCTTTTCAATCCGATCCAACTCATACCTGTTTCTTTTGCCACCCCCATTTCCCTCATTCTCTTAATAGTTCTTGTTCTCTCTTTCATTTCCCTTCAAAAGAATACAAATTGGCCAATAAAACATATGGCACTGGAGCTACAGAGAACAACTGATCTGCAGCATATTTTTCCATCTCTGAATCACCATGAATGCTACAACTACCAAGCAATGCTTGCAAAATTCTTGGGTAATCCATTCGTAAAATATTTTGACTCATTAAGCTGTCCTACCCGACCCAACAAGTCAACAACACAAGCATAATGTTCTGATCTTGGACTTAGCCCCTAATCTTTCTCCATGGATTCCAACAACTCCATAGTCCATACCCCTTTCAAATAAGCCAACGTGGCTGCAAGCACAGAGCAAGGACAGAAATGTAACATCTGGTGGCTGTATACCTTCCAACCTCATCTCTTCATCCTTGCATGAGACAGAGTTCCTTTAAAAGACACCCTACTGAATTCTTTGATCAAATCCTCCAAAACCCCATTACTTGGAGTACATGTTTATAAGTCCCTTGCTAACAAAAGTTATCACTGAAGTTTTTTTTGATAACTAAAGCATGAATACTTCATTCTCCACAAACTCAATTTCTACCTTGCTAGGTATACATAATTACAATTATAAAGGTGCCAACATTCTCTACAAACATCAGGAATGATAATTACAATAGTACAATGCAACAAAAGAGAGGTGATAAACTCTAATGACAAGAGGGAAAATCCTGTAGCAAACTAAGATCAGAAATGAGAAAAAAGACAAGGTAAGAACATGCAAAGGAAATATTGCATTGTTATTTGAAGAATTTCACTCACATTTTTCCTTCCTATAAACATTATATGTGCATGTAGAAATTACACTAGGCACATTGATATCTCTATATTTCACAAGAACTATTACATTTAAGGATGGTCTTTAGTTTCTCAATGAAAGAAAAGGGGTGTGGATGACAGACAAATGTGTAAGTACCTCCAAACAGTTGGCCATTATATGTATTACTTGCAATTTGAGTTTTCACCAAGAATACATTTGGTATGAGCAGGATAACTACATTCTACACAATAGTAAAACCAATGCTTTGGGTCTCGTTCTTCTTCACAAATATCACAGTAATATTCACCAGAGTCATCTTCAGCAGTATAACAGAGAGTGAAGCAATGTTCATGTTGTCCATATCTTGTGGTATGTGGTAATGTAGCACACTGAAAGTCTAGTACAAATTCACAAGCGGTACAACGAAATACTTGTTTTTTTTCGTTATCACAACAATTGCATTTCTGCCTATGTGCTGTGTTGGAGAGGATAAGTCGATGCTTATGACCTTCATGGGTAAAGATGTCCGATTTCAAACTACATTCAACATCGAGATCAAAATTGCATATAATACAATTGTAGGTGAAGCCATTGCAACGTTGGCCACAAGCATTACACAGAAACAACTTATTCCAATAAGGTGCCTTTGGGAGAAGGGTGAGTGGGTGTTGATGAAGTGGGTGTTTCTTTTTTTTGGGTAATTTAACACAAGATTCATGAAGAAAAAAGCTACACTTTACACAACTATAAAACGGAGGGAGAATGTCTCTTACACAACCATCGCATTTTTGGTTATCTAAAACCTCATCAGTAAGCATTAAGTCATGCTCATGACTGAAGTGTTTGATTTCTATGGCTATTTGAGTTCCGTCCTCCCCCATATTGAATTTGTTGACTTTGTAAGTTACTGAGTCAACTGATTCATCGAGTTCTGGAACTTCATCCTCGTCTTCAAATTTTTGCAAATCTATATCCTCCCTGTTTTCCTTGAATATAGCACAATCAAGATGGGTAACAAAATCGCATTTAGAGCAATAGTAAAGCCCATAGCGTGTGTCCAGTTTTTGAACACAGAGTTGGCAAAATCGGGGGTCGGGTTGATGGAATTCAAGAGAAGAATGGGTGAGGTGGAGGAGGTGCTTGTGACGCACAACTTTGACTCTGCGTGGGAAAGTAGCACATCTTCCATGAACCCAGAAACTGCATGGATGACACATGTAGGGCGTACCTTTGCCTTCTTTGCCGCAAATGTCGCAAGTGAATGTGAACGACTTCAAAATGGGGGTCAATGGGTGGTCGTGGAATTCAGCTTCCATGATGAGTGGTAAAGAAGTGCATTTGATGTGAAGGTTGAAGTCGCAGCGGAAACAGCGATAAGTGTATTGGTTGCGAGATTCATTGCAGAGTATGCAATTGCTAAATTGAATGTGTTTGCCATAATCTATCTGATAGGGAGAGAGAATAAGAGGATGGATTGGGTGCAAGGGATGGTGCAACCCAAGGGGTACTTCCGCACATGATTTATGATGCAAGGTGTCTATCCAATGCCGGTATCCACCACTTAGACAACAGTAGCTAGGACCATAAACTGATTCTTGGCACCCACAACAAGTAGTACCTCCACCATCTTGTACGAAGTCCAAGGGATGCTTTGAATCGCAAAAATGTAGAAGCTGCTGCTGCTGCTGCTCCATCTTCTTCTTTCTATCACATGCAAAGTAACAGTGACAGTCACGGACAACATCAAATTTGTTTAGAGAGAGAAATTAAAAAAACAGAGAGAAAGAGAGAGTGCGTGAGAGTGAGAGAGAATTGGTGGGTTTTAGAGTTGAATTTTAGAATTGTTTGTAAAAAGTAAAAGTAAAAAAAGGGGATTTGGAAAAAGGTGTGGTTTTATTTAACAAATATTCATTCATTCAAACCCAGCCCTATTCTGTTGAGTAACGGAGTCCGTTGGAGTTAATGAATATTAGATGTGAATGTTTTAACTTTAAAGGGCTTGCTTGCTTGGGTGTGGCCTGTGGGTATTTTCAATTTATTAATGTAAAACTGTGGAAGGCGTAAAATCTTCTATTGTATGGAATGGATTTTTTTTTTAATTTATTTTCATTAATAATGAACGTAATTTTTTAAGTCAAAAGGGAATGCACCTAAATAGTTATGAATATATAGTAAGAATGCTTGGGCAACAAAAAATCAAAATATGTTTTTAATTGATCTTCCATTCTTGTGATTAGAAAAATATAATTTGTTTTTTACTTTTTTCTTTTCTTTTGTTTATGTCAACCGTTACCATTTATTTAAAATCATTTAACACAAGTTTAAGTTTGCCTTTATTCAATATATAAAAAATAAAGAGTGCAACTAAGTTTGTTTTTATATTGATATGATCAATTCTTTATGCAAGTTTTTCCTTACTCCAATTTAGCCAATACAACTCAAAAGTCAAAACAACAAAGTTAATCCAACAAAACCTCTAAAAGAAGTTCACTAGTAATTGTAGTTTGGGGATTCAAAATGAAAGAGCAAAATCTTTTAGAGTTTCACATAAGCAAGCTTGGTTCAATGCTAATCCATTTTTACAATGAGAAATGCAGTAGGGAAATTTTGTTATTAATAAAAACATTTTTTTTTAATGTTGAGTCTATCACTCCCTTAATTTTTATTTATTTAGGTTGAAATTCTCTCTTACCCATATGTGATAAATAAGAGAAGAAAAAAAAGATTTGGTAATGTTTGAGAATGAATGTAAACTATCTTACTGATAATATGAGATAAAATGAATATTTGATAGAGATATGTTCAGGTTTGACTTTTGGGTAACTTTTACCGAAGTTTTATTTATTTTTTTTTTATTTTATGGATAATTATCTTCTATAGAAGTTATATTCCTCAATACCATTTTTCCATAACAATAGTTTGTAATCCCATTATTGGACTAAATTTCTTTCCTCCAACCAACTATCATGCTTATTAAATATTAAGGAGATCTATTATTCTTTCTAAATATCAAGGTGATTAGACATTAAAAACTCACTTTTCTATGAAGAGTGATTATATATATATATATATATTGTATACTTAAATACAATAAATGAAAAACTTTATAAGTTTAACAATAAATGGCAACTAATTATTTTGAAATTTTGTGTGTGATTAACTTATAATAGATATTAAATAAAAATGTAAATCAAGAAAAAATTGATTTATGAAAAATAATTGAGTGATATACCATTTATTCAAATTGCATTAAATGTAACATACCAAACCATCTAGAAGTAATATATCTCACAAAAATATAGTGTCAAGTGCAATAAAATCTTATTACATTTAACATCTATATGACAAATTTTAAGTAAGAAAAGTAATCTATTGTTTATAAATACCAATAGAAAACACATGTACATGTGAACAAATTTACAAAGGCAACTATCAATACTTACATGAAGAAGAATCCAATTTTGGCTTCAAAATACACTAAAGGAAGCTTCCAAATTATCCTAAGTTTCAAAATTTTTTTTTTTTTTTAAGTCTAACTTCATATGAAATCCCTATGTAGCATCTACTATATATAGGATTTCATGCCATTGTGTCCAAGAATAAATACTTGCTCCAAAACAAAGAAAACAAAAGAAAGAAAGAAAGAATAAAGGAAGAAGTAGGAAAGTAGGCAAGGCATATGCTTACTTGCCAACTTAGACTTAAATACTTCATAGTAACATTTCCTTTTTTTTTTCCTTTTGTGTTTCCAAACATGTCCATACTAACATTTAATTTTCTCATTCATTTATAAGATTTATATATGCATCTCTATCTAGGTTATACACAAATGAAATTTTATCTCTTGAGTTACATTTAAATGATGAATTTTGAGCTAGAATTTACTCAAAATTTAACTTTTGAAGTTACTAATACTGATTTCTATTGTTTATGTTAACAAGAAAGGACAATTCAAAAATTCTATAGAATTTTACACTTTTTTTATGGGAAGAATTTTATACTTTTGATTTCAAAGCATTCTTTGGCTTGCTAAACAAACTAAATTCATATGCACGTCTTTCACTCATCCCATTACCTTTTCTCTTTCTTTATTCTTATTACCTTATTGTTTACATTTTGAATATTTCTTTGCATCTTTTGTAATTCTTTCTTGATTTGGAAGAAAATAATAAATGACATTAAGAAGTTAAGTGAATGAATTTTTTTTTTTTTTAATCTTGAATGAATTTTTTTTTTTTTAATCTTTCCTTCATATACATATTCTAAACTTGGAAGTTATCTTTTGTGTGACCCAATCCATTCAAGAATCATCTATATGCTTACATTAAAAAAAAATCTAGTACCTTCTTCAATAGTATCTTTATTTTTCAAATAATATATATATATTTATATTCTTTTTCTATTATAGAATCTATTAACAATTGTGTTCGTATATGAATTTGCCTAACTATTTTACATTAGACTTGAAAAGGTCCATCCTCAAAACATTTGACCTAAATTGTTGGAAGATCATTTTCATTAGTTAGGAGTCATCATCAAGAAAGATCCCTATTGTTGTAGTATTTCTTCTCTTTCTATGTGAGTCATAAATTCAAGCTTGTAAAAGTTATTTATTGTAAGCTTTTATTTTAATTTTTTATCATGTTTTGCCAACCTTCTATTTGCATTGAGCCACCAAATCTTGACAAAAATATATTTGATTTTTAAACTTCATTTTTTTTTTTTTTTTTTTTTTTTTTTTTTGTATTAGCATATGATGCAATAGAACATAGCATAATTTTTTATGGTTTTAATTATGTTGTGCCTTTTGCGCGAGATAACTTGCATTTCCTGTAAAGAAATTGTTTTGCTCCCAATAAGTTTAGTACACCAATGACATCTTAACATAAAACTTGTAATAAGACAGTCAAATGCTAATTATATCTTATATTCAAAAGGTTATATTAAATTATTTTGTGTGATTCTATTGTGATTACTTAAGAGATATACATTATTACTTGACTTTCTTTTATCATCTTTTTATGATATTAATTTATAAATGTCGATAAAGATGTTTATTATTAGTTAATTTAACTAGTTTCTTTTAGAAAGTAGATTAGTTACTATAGTTAATTGGCCACCTGAACATCTTAGTACATTTAAGAATTTAGTTTTAGCACAATTGGGCTTCGTTTTTAAAGGCAGTACAAATACTACTTAAGCTTGTTTTTCCTTTTTTGTCTTTTGTTTCTTCTTTCCATTTTCTTTCTTTTCCAAAATTAAAAGAATTAGATTGATGTAGAAAAGAAAAAGAAAGTGATTAAATATCATGATACTCTTTCATAAAATTATAATAAGACTATCATTCCTTTATTCAGAAACATTAGATAAAGGAAAAAAGAAAAAAAGAAATCTAGGTCTATAATAATTCTTTCCATCTTTTAGATTCTTTCCTAATAACCAAAAAAGAGAAAATAAGAAACAACATCAATTATTCTTACCATCTCTTGAAATTCTTTTCTAATAACTAAGAAAATATGCCACAACATCAATATTTGTTACTGTACCTTCAGATTCTTTTCTAATAACTAAGAAAATAAGATTACAATATTAAGACAAAGATACTTTGAAGAAGCACACTATGTTTCTTTGCGTACAATCTACTCAATCATTTTACTAATAGAACAAGAAACTGAGATTCCTATTGAAGTTCAAGTTTCATTTTACACATAAAAAAACAAGTTGATATCAAGTAAAGAGTGTAGCTAAGCTTGCTTTAGTGTTTGCTGGTTTTAATTCTTAATGCACATTTTTCACTTAACCTAGGTAAGCCAATGCAACTCAAAACAACAAATTCAATCCAACAAAACCTCCAGCTGAAAGCCAATCCAGGCAGGGAAGCTTAGTACAAACCAATCCAATTTAATCTGTGAAATGCAACAAGGCAGCTTCTTATTTGTATAGTTTTAACTTTTAATTGAATAAACACCCTTCCTCTCTGTATCTTCCTTTCATTCCATCACTCCCTTAATCAAGACATATAATGACATTAAGTACTGAGAAAACACAAATAAAAATCAAGCAAATGATAAAAAGGTCCATATCTGCAAATTAATTACACATGGAGTTAACACTAAACACCATATATTATAAATTTGAAGGTATTTCACCTAAGAAGAACAAGATAACATTGGCAGAAATTTAGAAGGTTCTCCGAATTTGTTTAGCTGCTTCATTCCCGGTATCATTGGTGAAACTTTAAGTGACAAATGTTTCTCAGAGCAAATAGGACAATTAAGTATATTGTGGTCTGTCTTCAATGCATGAACAGAAAAGTGAAGGAAGAAAGCAACTCCTACATCAGCCCCATTTACTTCGGTAACCTTCAAACTACCATTTTCCTTTGTGAAACATCTGAAAATCCTCTGGAACAAACCAACCTCATGTGTATCGTCTGTTTCACTAGTTGCAGGTTCCACTGAGGCCATATCAAAATCACCATTACCTTGCTTGGCCGTGAAATTGTTCATATATGTTAAACTTCTAGAGTCAGCTTTCTTGGCCGCATTTTCAACATGCATTTCAATTTCAAAAGTGGACCCTTTGGTACTGTTTCATATGTTCTCTCTTTTAAAATATTATTTGGTTTAAGAAACCCAAAATATATTCATTGAATTTAAAAATCCAATCCAAAACTCATAAATTACTACTCTGTATCTGTAAAATACTATGTATTTATGGTATTCCCATTGCTACTCTATAACTGACTATTTGTAACAGGGAAAATTATTGTGTACTCTCGGAGTACCATAAATGCGTATTCCCTCCTCTCACATGAATGGTGGGTCCCACTAATTAAATTCATGGTAGGACCCACTACTCATGTGAGAGGGAAGACTACGCATTTATGGTACTCCAGGAGTACCTAATAATTTTCCTTGTAACAGAGCTACTGAACGCAGCGTTGCACTTACCTAATTTAATTTTTGGTGATATTTCAGAAAGGATAAAATTGATATGATTTGAATTACAGTTTAGATTGTGCTTTTTATCTGGCTCTCTATAAATAACCATATGCTATGATTCATGTATTGCTATGTGACTCTTTCATGTGATCATAAAATGATAGATGATGAAGGCCACAAAATAAATTGAAAGTCATATGGTTGACCAAATTCAAGCATTAATAAGTCTTTGAAAAAGAGCCCAAGTTCTTAATTTTTCTAGTCCTACCTTCAACTCAGGCTAAAGTCAATCTGGCTGGCCGTCTCAAGAGTTTTATTTTTGGTCCTATTTCCCATGATGCTGGGTATGTCTAATAACTCTACTTCTAAAACTGTTTTCTGATCATTTACAAGATTATGGAAGGTCTTCTAAGATGATAACGATAGGCCAAACAGATACCTTCTTGCTAAATAACTCATACGTCGTCCCAATGCTGAGAAACTTCTGGTAGGTTGCTACTAAATTTATAGAATTTTTCATTAGAACAGTTTTAACATGTGTTAAACAAAAAATATATATATACCTTTACATTAATTAACACACTGTGTATGGCAATGGATTCATATTATTTTTATATTTTGAATATAAATCCTGTGTGAGTGGACTGTTAAAAAAAATTAAGTTAAAATATTTTTTGCTTATCAATGCAGATAATATTTGAAGATGTAGAGGAGAAGTCAGGGCAAGGTCCATCCTTCATTGATAGTGCAGTGGGCATCTTCTCTTTGTTAAATCGCTTCATTAAGGCCATTTAAAAAAAAAAAAACCTCAGCCTGAACAGGTCCTCAACAGAGGGAGTAGCTTATGATCTACAAAAATAGGTAGAATAGCAAAAGAGTACTTTGTGCACATGATAATGACCAGGAGTGTCCCTTTTGGTGGTAGGTATGTGCAAGCAATATGGTAAGAATAGATCCATCAAGTGTATTTTAGAATAAAATGAATGCAGCAGTACCTTTGCCAACACAGAGAACCTCATTAACAAAGATATCAAATGCTTCACATTCTGGTTTTTTGAATGGATCTAAACATTCCCTACAAAATGGAACCTCAATGGTAAGAACAAAAGATAAATTGTACAATGAGAAATGCAGTAGGGAAATTTTGTTATTAATAAAAACATTTTTACATTCCTTTTGTGCTTAAAGCATTTTTAGAAGTTACTTACACAAATTATGAAAAAGTTGTACATGATCGCATTGTCAACATTTTGGTTTTAATTGGATATGTATGCTTCTATAGGATTACTCCTATATATAACTCTAGAGGATTGAAAGCATTTGATTGTATTTCAAAGTGGAATGTGATGGCTTGGAGTAGTTTGGTTGCTGAGAATGTTAATATTGCTCGGGCTAGCATTGCATATTCGTTGTTCCTATTCAAAATTATTTCTGTTACTTCATCACCTGTAATCATATCATCATCAACCAGCATGGAACCTGAAGCAAACATATATATATTTCAAACAAGCATTTTAAAAGAAATAGATAGAAGGTAACACAATTACACTTACTAAAGTGGTATAACCAAATGTTAATTTCTCACTAAAACTGAGAAAAAATTTTGACAAAAAAGAAATCCTCTACAAAGCACATAACAATTAGAAAAGGTGAAAATAACAAGATTACTTAATAGCTTTCTGGCTTGAAAACTTGTAGCAAGTATAGTCATTGGTTCAAGAGATGATCAATGGAGAGGGGAAGAGAGACTCAAGCATATAAAAAGAAAGAGCCATACTTTCTTTACTCTCTACTAGATAATTATGGAATGAAGTGCCTCTAACAAAAACGCTGTAACAGCATCAAGGTCTGCAGCCTGATCATGTTAAAGGAAAATATATCAAATTAGCTTCAAAACCTAACAGAATCATTGCATAGATTGATCATATCAAAGAACAGCCTTACTCATTTCAAAACCTAATAAGTCTTTCTGGATTGAATCCAATCGTTTAAAGGGCAATAATTTAAGTAAATATAAAATGAAAGCGTGCTCACAAAATTCTCAACCACTTTCATTCTTAATGAAGTACCAAAGAAATTGAACAACAGATCGCAATCTAATCATAATTTGTAACAGTTCCTCACTGTTTCAAATAAGCAGTTAGGCTGAGATAAAGAAACACCTGCAGTTTCAAAAACCTTCCCAAGAAGGCACGCATAACCAGGATATTCAATGGAAATATCATTAGGAAGTACATTAGCACAATTTAGCACACAAAATGCCGTCTGATAAACGTAATGTAGGCTTAGCCCCCTTTTTGCAAAAACCTAGATGGAAAAAGATCACTTGAACCAGAACAGACAACAAGCCTTGACAATACTTAAACATACAAAATAATTCCCCAAAAAAAAAAAAGTAGAAGAGCATCCAGCAATATTGCAGCCTAAGAAAGAAATAAACCAGGAAAATCTTCAATTTGTAACATTCAGTGGAATCAATTAGAGTGGAGTTCTTTAAAAATAACCCAGGGGCTCTTGAGCACTTTGTGCTTCAACTAAGTATCAAAAGAAGTTAAAAACTATACCAATTAAGTCCCAACAAGAGGGTGATTTAGAAAATTGCTACCTCTTTTAAGTATGGGAAAAACTGCCATAAGAAAGGAATTGTAAGAATCTGGGATGAAAAACTCCATTGTGGATCAATATTTAACAAGTGTCTGGCTTCTGACCAATGTGAGGAATTACAAGGGCAAGCAGACACTCCAACGATGACACTTTCCCAAACTAAGCAGCAGTCTTTGTACTTTCCTGCAGTACATCAACGGATACTTTCAAGCATAGTATATGTGAATGTATCATGGAAGGGCCAAAATAGTATATAAGAACAATCTCTAGAAACAAGACTACTGGACAAGTTAAATCAATCATGTTAAGATTATTGATACTAGAAACATATATAACATTCCAGCAAAGAGAAGCAAAACATGGCAGAGAGAACAACAACATAGAAAAATAAGAACATGACCAAATTTGTATTGTATTCTCACATTCGTTGATTTTAATTTTGATGGTCCTAATATACAATAATACAACATAATGTCTGGAAACCTAAAATGGCATAACAATTAAAACTCCATTTTGACCACCATCTCCACTACTCTTAAATATTAAAAGAACTTATGATTCAAATCAAATTCATTGAAACAACAGAATCAAAGTTTAGTTTAAGTCTATCTTTGCACCAGTGAGTAAGAAAGGAAAATACATTCACTATAAAACTGAAACCTTTATAACACCAATTGAACCTTTCAGTCCCTATTTATTCTTCTTTAGCCCACATATCTTTCTTTCTTAGCCATAGAGATGCATGTTAAATTGACAGAAGAAGAAATCACATTCTAAGATCAATAGCTAATATGTTTATGTGAATTAGAACATACCAAAAACTCATTTTTACTTGACCAAAAAAAAAAAAAAAAAATTCAATCAAGCAACTGGAAGCTCAGAAATATCCTTTGTTAGCACAAAAAAAAATGGTTATCTTGATTCAATAGAAATTGGATAGGTAAAGAAATTTCTCATTGAGTTGTGTACTTGTTTAAAAACAAATAAACTGCAGTCGGTAGTTCCAAGAAAAATAAAGCCCAAGGATTGGCATTTCATTACTGTCATTTTATATGTATACAGTTACAATTATTCACATTCCCAATGTGCCTATGCTGTTGGATCAGGTGGACTAAATTTCATATGGTCATGTTATGCACAGAAAAATATATGATGTCAACCAACCTTAAATGTTACTCTGAAAACTTTTCCTTTAAAAAAATAACACTTAAATGTTTGGTTAAGAGAAGTAAAGATATGCAACAAAACCGAATATTTCCCATCTTACAAACCTGATTATACCATAAAACCATGTCCAAGAAAACTTATATACAAAATTCACATCTCTAGATACTTAAACTAGAAACAATCAGTAATATACGAACTCAGAGAAGTATCAGAAATAACTTATATGACACCTAATATCTTAACCACTGAGCAGTCTACCAGTCCTGGTTTCTAATTTCTATAGCTTCAGCAACCAAGCTGACAATTGTGGGGAAAATGACACATCTGTTGCACTTCCCACCAGATATTGACCCACGGATGGAATTTTCTCTATCAAGACTTTTCTTTACCACTATAAACTCATCATGTCCAGGGATGTCAAACCTAAGTCATCCTTTGTCCGAAGTTAACTTCTTGTATATTTCTTGTTGTTCACTCAGACCTGTAAATACATATATAAACAAATTGATAGGACTTATTCTTTTATATACAAATTCAGGCATGCGATATTCATAGGTAGTAGGTACTGTACTGGCCTCCTTACAGAGATTGTGTAATATTTTGTTTGAAGTGGTTGTCATTAGGTTCTGTTTCTGTTTGCCATATCCTGGCATTTTAGATCTAGGTGAAACGCATGGCTACAAAGGAGCCAACGCCATGATAATATAAGTTCTACAATCTCATCCACTTATAGAGAGATACTAAACCACCTATCTCCATTAGTGTCAATCTTATATTGAATTAAAGCAAATTGCTCAATCAATGAAAAAAAAAATCTCATTAAAAAATAAAGCATCAAAGAAAGTTGTCCCGACCATTCAATACTTTCATATTTTGTTTTTTTGTGAATAAATTATAAGAACCAACCATTGTGGGGGTGTGACGCACTTTTATAAATTGCATATAATCCACTGTATCAAGTTTGAAAAACCAAGGGAGCTTACACATTTAAGCCCAAAAAAGCTTTCAACTTGGTTTAATCTTCTCACTCACAACAAACATTAAAGACACTTGACTGGTAAAAGACAGTCAATTGTCAAGAAAGTATTTATATGAATAATTCATCAGTTTTTAATTTCGATAGGAAAAAAGGACTGCTAACCTGTTTAGAACAGGCCAGGAAAAATCCTATGTTGCCAGATGAGACTCTATAGTTATTGTTAGCAAATAAAAACTTCTTTCAGCATGCGACAGTCTAAATTATAGCAGATCAAACTGCTACATAAAACGAAAGAGTACAATCCCCCATGAAAATGCTCACTAACTTTGTAAGACCCCATTTCAGTGTAATCTTGAGAGAATTCAAGAATAATCTCACATATAGACATCTCACGGTGAATCTCAACGCAATTTAGCATTCACCATGCCACTATCTTCTATGTAACACTAAGTTGAAAAGGCAATATCCATACGATCTCAACCTAGTTCAACACAACACTTACTTCAAACTGATCTTTTATTTGTGAATCCTTTGACATGTCTATATAACAACATTTTACGTATCAATGAACTAAAAAGAAAAAGAAGAAGAAGTTGCCATGCACCACCAATGAGCCCAAATGAGGAAATTTTCTCAAACACCATGTGTCCAATAGGCAATAGCTCACCCATGGTTCAAAAATAAAAACCCAAGACCATATTGGATATCATGCCTTAAAATAAAATGGTCCATGTAATACAAACTTTGAGTAACACAGGAAAAAATGAGCTACTGATATCATATAGAAAGAGCAAACATGAGATGCTCTTCAACTCACCTAAATTACACCCTTTAAGCAACACAAGAAAAAATTATTGCAGTTTAGACATTCAAGGAAATGTAAAAAACAGACATATAACAAAGTGTGCAAATAGCATTCTTTTGCTAACATCAGCCAATATCATGTGTCAAACAACCATAGTATCACTTTGGAAAGTGCTTACTAACAATGTAATTCTATACTCACTTCATTCAATTTGACATGTTTACCATGTACCAAGCCAGTCAATACTTTTAAGCTCAGCAACTTCATTTTGGATGCCCAACAAACCATTTAAAGTAGAAAAGAAACATACCTCTAATCAAGTTCACGACCTTCATTTCCAAAATGATTCTACATTTTCTGGCCTTCTTTGTTACTATTTACAAACTTGAGTAGAGCCTCTATTCTTAAGCGCTTTCTACAATTTACAATCTCATGCTAAGTCTTCCTTTTTGGGCTGTCATTGTTATTTACAAAGCCCTTCGTTTCTTTTTACATTTGAGGACCATGCCATTCGGTTTATTCATTGCTATTGTGAAATTCTGTGATTGATTTTGACATTTGTGGGAATTCCACTAGACAATGACCAAGCCAACTGTAAGATCCTACTAACAACACAATCTTTGAAAATGAATAGGCAAATGATGACAAATCAAGATGTCAAGGCATATAATCTGAATGAAGAAGAGGCTTGGAAATCTTTTGTGCAGAATGTAGTAGATATAGTTTGAGCCAAAAAATATTATTATTGATACAAGAGAAATTGCTAGGAAATGTTGTGATCTGCA
>JARYZH020002008.1:0-19773 GCA_030021035.2 Notholithocarpus densiflorus | reverse complement strand
AATGCTTTGATAACTGCCACATTGCTCGGCCCATGAGTCTTCCTCGGACCAAGCCCACAGCTCAAGATGCGTGGCTCTTGGTTATTTATCCCCACAAGAATCTTATAGAATAAAAATATAAAAAAGACAAAAAAAATTATCTTATTATTATGTTGATGGGTAAAATATGAATTCTCATATATAAAATAATCAAAGATAGTTGAAACTTTGTATCTTCTATTTCTTTTTTATTTTTCAAACAAAAATATATATTATTTTTAAAATTTAGTAGACAAAAAGACTCCTTATTCTACTATACTATAATAAATAAATTTTGAAAAAAAATGGTAATAATAAATACAAGCGTGTGGCATCCATCGAAAGGAAAAAGAAAAAAAAAATCAGCTGTATTCAAATCTAATGATAATTATTTCATAAATACAAATTCTTATGAAGTGGAACTGTGAAAAGTAAGGATGACGGTTCAAATTTTCAAAAAAAAATTTTACTCACAAATAGACTTAAATGAAGTTAAAGGAAAATTTATATCTTTGATAAAAAAAAAAATTTGTAGTAAACGAAAGAGAGATGCAAAAGTAATCACAAACTGTGTACTAAGATTAAGGAACTTGAAAAGTCTCCGGAAACTGAGCTGTGTCGTGTGTAGTACTTTTTTTTTTTGAATATTGTAGTGTAGTGTGTAGTACTAGTACTATATCTATATCACAACCTAATGACAGGAGACTGACTGGGTCTGCCCTTTAACCTTCTGGCATATGACACACAGACACTGTCATAATAGTTTATTACTAACTGAGTTTCATCATCCCCTCACCAAATCCAACCAACGACAACCAGCTTACGTGTCATATGATGTCACTCTCAATGCGTTTCACATTCAAATTTTCAACATATTCTCTCTCTTTCTATCTTCACTTTTAACTTTTAAGTTTTAACCCAAACATCTACACATCCGGACCCAACCCCAACCCAAAATTGAAACTCTTTCCGCCCTTTCCCATCATATTTACAACAAACTTCATTATTATTATTATTATTAAGAAAATGCTAACGGATGTCCTTAGGGTATTAGTTAACGATCAATTTAAAGAAAATTTTTATGAGAAAAAAAAAAAAATTTTTTGACAGTTTTTTTCATTTCCCATAAAAATAATTTCAAAACTTTCTTAAAATGTATTGTTAACTATTGTTCTAAGAGCACTTGTTAGCATGACTCTTATTATTAATAAGCTGAAAAAGCCACCAACAAAACCAAAATATCACCACTATAGTGGGGTGTGACTTGATGTTCGAAGTTTTCGAATTACTTTACTTGATGTGCCATTCGAGCGATAATCTCAGCAAGGTCCTGATAATACACATAGTATTACTTATTATCGTCACGTAGTGTAGAGTCGATGAGTCCACACCAAAGACCTCATTTTTTTCAATCAGCAAAAAAAAAAAAAAAAAAAAAAAAAAAACCCAACAACACCAATATTTACAACTCTTAATACTAATAATTGAGTTTGGACATAATTCTGATGATTCGATCAGGACATTTGGGTTGGTCAGTAAGATAAGAAGGCTATTAAGCTGATGTCAATGCCTCACAGACTTCTAATTAGATGGGAATGGGAATGGGAATGGGACGCATTCATGTCAGTTTTAAGTTTAACCCCTTCGCCTCAGGTTGTGGTTAACATGTGACTGTGAGTTCTTATTAAGCAACATTACCTGTTGCTCTATAATCTATATATATTGTACTTTGTAACCTGACTGAGCTCTCCTCTTTTTTGGCTTTAATAACCATTTTTATTAGTAGTAACCAGTAAGGAAAAGATATACACTATTTTATTATTATTTTTTTGCTGAATAGATATACACTATTTTATTAGAAAGTAATAATGTTAAACCTTCCATATTTGACTCTTAACAAGTCTAATATTAATTGAAAAGTGCCTAGACTGAACCATGTTCTAACAACCAATAGAATTTAATCAAATCCTTTTCAAATATTTGAGACCAATTTCATTACCCAAACTATGTTATGATATTCAACCCTATCCACTGGCACTCATTTCTTTATACAATTAAGAATATCCTTTCGCGATACCATGTGAAATAAAAAATAGTAATAAAAATACCAGCTAATGGTTTTTAATACATTAAATAAAAGAATCAATCAGTTGCAGCTGTTGCCAATTTTCTTCCATACCTTCCCCCCCCAAGTTAAAAACTGTATTCTCTCTCTCTCACATAGCCCATAATCATATACAGTTGCAACTTTAATGATGGTGAAAAGCTCTCCAAAAAATATAATGAGACATTTATGGAAAAGTGACGATTAAATTGCAAATGTGAAACTTCTACTTTACAACTGGTCTCTCTCTCTCTCTCTAATAAAAGATTACAACTGGTTTGGTTGTACATCCAGTGTCTGGAACCAAGTCAATATTTGGGGTCCAGCCATCCAATTCATATGATTAACATATCTATTTTTAATCATATTAATTTATACATCAATAAGTGTCAAGAATTTTATATCATTATTAAGTATGAAGACAAAAAGCCTACCATGTAGGTGTGAGCCATTTAATCGGGCAACAAAAGGTCGTAACTGGGCAAGTGAAAAAAAAAAAACCCCATAAAAGTGTTCGGAAACAGTCAAATAAAATACAACATTGGGCCAGATTCATATGGGTCCAAAAAGATAATAGAACTATTATTGTACTGGCCCATCACTTTCCATTGGTCCTACTCCTAGGTAGTATCCCACATCATCAATTTTTAGAACTGTCTTCTATCAACTACAGAACCTAAACAAAAAAACGTAGTCATTTGATGTACCAGTTACCGAAAAGCCTATTACATTTCCCATCAGTTTTTATATTGGTGTAGGTCCAGTGCAACTTTCACCAACCACACCGTGTGTGCCAACTCCAATGCTTAATTGGATAATATGAGTAATATATCAAGCAGCAGTCTTATACGGAATGATCATAGTATTATTAGTTTAAACTAATTGCCTTTCAGCTTCAAGCTAAAGGTATAATATGCATTTAATCAGAAACTGATCAGCAATTTAAATGATGCAGAAGCTTGGACATTCTTACAAAAGGGAGGTGTTTGCAAAATCTAGGTAAAGGCACGGATCCAATATTGGAGAGTGCTTTAGTTATCAGGAATATGCACTACACTTGTAGTTGCTTTGTTCTCCTTTCTTGGCGTCTTCTTCCGCTTCCTCTCGGATTGGGGTTCTTTAGCTTTCAGATCATCACATAAGGACCTCAAAGAGGTAGCTAGATGTTCGTTTCTGTGTGCTGAAACCAAATTGAGAAATTAATAGCACATTCAAAAGGAAACAAAAACGTGATCCTTCTGTTTCCCTTTCTCTCTTTCCCCTTCTTTCCCTTCCACACCCCACCAATAAAGAAAAAGAGCTTGGTTAATACAAAAAGCAAAAACCCTTTTGGCCTTTAGCTCAAAATAGTACCTTAAGGTCCACATGACACAACTGATACATGCATCCGCCCTCTCACAGCGTGTGGACCCAACAATAATGTGGGACCTACACATTGTGAGTGGTAGAATGCATGAGACACATTCTCCACATGAAGGTGTGTAACATATTAATTAAAAGAGAAGGGGGAGGGGATCATTTGTGGCAAATTGCAAAGGCATTTATAACCAAGTACAGGTAAATAGAGAGGTTATATAGATAGTCAACCAATTAAAGAAACTGATCAACAATACTTGGAAAACTCACCAGAAAGTATGACATCTTCCATCTTTACAATTTTGCGACTGGCATGCTGTGCAAATAGCTCAAGGTCCTTTGCCAGCTGCTCTGCTATGCAGAAAAAAGAAACTTATTAATTAGTTTTAAAAAACTGAGTTTTGCCCACTACCTTAAGAGTTGAAAAAGTAAATTCTGAGGTTCATTTCACTGTATCTTTTTGTAACAAATTCTGTTAAATGCCACTTTGTAAGCTAGCACCCCTTGACTCAATACTCAAGATTGATACAGATGTAGGACAAAATTCAATAACCATATAAAATTGCCTAATCCATTCCATATAACTCCAACAAATATCAAGTACACAGACGCTTATATGGCACAATTGTAATCATCAGTAAACCAAATGAAACTAGCATTTCGACCGCATACATGCTTATGGAGGAGAAATCATAGCCCAACAAGCAACTACCAAGCATTCCAAAGAGGAATGGTTCTGATTTGATCTACAATTTTCCAATGTACAGAACTTAGCTACAGTTCCTAATTAAATACAACCATAATAACTAATTGGCCAATGCAGCAAAACCATGTAGCTTATTGGCAACACACTTGGTTGTGTATAGTTACAACCTAGGATGCATGGACATAGCCACGGGTATGACACAGCGGGTAAAGCAATTTTTGAAAAATTATAACATGAAACGGCCGGTACGACACCTAAATGAAGTGTCAGTGCTTCCTAGAACACAACTTGCAAGACCACATGATTGAATTTAATTAGGAAACCTAAGCTATAGTATCTAAGTTTATCCCCCAATAGATTCATACCACACCCAAACACCCAAAATCCTAATTCTAGACTTCTTAGTGGACTAAATTGCCATGTTGTATGTAAATACTAAAAAGCAATAATTACATAAGAGCGAGAATAAAATGAATTATAACGAACCTGCATATTTGAAGGCCAAATCGGAAATGCAAGCGACAATGGGTTCGGATATTTCCATACCATTTCTTTTCGCTGAAAAACAAAACGAAACATTTCTGAATTTCAGTTTCCAAACAGAGAAAAAAAAAAAGAAAAAAAAAGAAGAAGAAGAAGATGAAAGAAGGTACCTTCTGCTTCAGCAATAGAGATGGTGGAGAGGCGAAATCGATCTCTCAACACATCGCTCACTGACTCTGTTTCTTCTTCTTCTTCTTCTCTTTCCATTTCCATGTCCGTTGCCTTTTCCATTTTCGCTTTTTTTGGGGCTTAGGGCTTTACTCAGAACATGCGCGCGCTTTCGGGCTTTAAAACGCACCGCACCGTTCTCTTCCCATCGCGGCCCAAAGCCCACGTCTTCAGGGCTTAGGATTTGCACTTAGGCTTAGGGCATTTGCTTCTTGACCGCTCTTTATCTTTATTATCGGCCCAAAACACTATAAATTTGTTTTGGGAGTAGACATAATTCGATTTTAGGCACCTTAGGCTCGTTCGACAATATGAAATTTTACTGATTAAGTTTATTATTATTAGATTTTATTTTTAAAACTTTCTAATGTGTTATCATATTAGATTTTAATTGATATCATTTTTCTTCTAAATCCAACCAAAGCTCTAGGGCCGATAGTATGCCCATAGTTATTAACATAGTCTTGGAGGCTCTTCCTTTCATTAATAAAACCATGCTACTCTTTTACTCAATATATATATATATATATATATGAAAAGTTGAAATCCTTAGTTACTCTATATTAATATTTTAACGTCTAAAAATTCTATTCGATTGTCAAGAGTCTTGTAACTCAATTGATATTTTCTAATGTTTTTAACAAAGATATTCACAATTTTAATCCTCTATCCTTCGTCGTACTGTCAAGTTTATAACAAATAATTATATTGGATTAAAGAATTCAACATTAAACACATTAGTTTATCAAAAAGAATTATATTGGATTAAAAAATTCAACATTAAACACATTTAGATTATATTATGTTCATTCTCAAAAAAAAGAAAGAAAAAGATTATATTATGTTCAATTTTTTGTACAAATCCCCATAAAAAAATTGTACAAATGATTTAATTAATTTTTATCTATCCTTTCTGTTTGCGAACCCTTTCTGTGATTAGACATTTAGTTAAAGCCTATTATTGATTTTGAAATTAAAGCTTGGAGACCATTGTTACTATTCCTTGGCATGCAACCATGTGGATTTTTTTTTTGTGGATACCCTTATCCGTTATCACAATGTGACCATATTAAAAAAAAAGTATCCATCAATGTTAAACATCTAATCGGATAACAATTATGAAGCCAATCTATGAAGTAGTAACCCATCATCTATACCTTATTACACAAAGTCTTCTGAACGTGAAGTACTATAATTCATGACATGGTAAGCTACCATTTTCGGGCACCATTTGGTTTTGGTTGCAAGGAATGAGCCAACAAAAAGCGTTGTTGTTATAAAAGATTCTAATAAATAGGTTTTGTGTTTTGTGTGTGTGTGTATTTTTTTTTGAGAATCCAGCCAAGGCTTTTTATTAGGGTAAATACTAAATACATAGTAACTTAGCCAGTTACCGTAATCAAAGATAAACATTTGATTTTCTCAAAAAAAAAAAAAATGAAAAAGATAAAACATTATATTTGACAGCTATTGTATTGGAAAAATTAAATTATAGATTTAACAGCTATTGTCCCTTGATAATTTGCATATCAATATGGTAATTAATTTATTATATATTCTAAGATTGATTATATATTTTAGTGTAAATTACACTAATATCTCTTGAGATTTGAAGAATTATTAGAAATTTTCTCCTATATTCATAAATAATGCCCTGATCTTTGAAAATTTTACATATATGACTATTTATGCGCTACTACAAATTAAGTCCAAAAACATAGGTTTCTACCTTTTTTTTTTTTTGAGAATCACATATGTTTCTACCTAAAATATCATTCAAAATAGTTTCAAATAATGTTTTCTGACTGGGTTATACATTTTTTTTAATAAAAAAAAAAAGGAAACTAGGCTATTCTTTTTTCTTTTTTTTTTTTGAGAAGGAAACTAGGCTATTCTTATATGATAAGAAAAAACAATAAAAATATGCTAAAAATAAAAAATTTTAAAAAAGAAGATTAAGTGATATTTTTGAAATTAGGATAAGGACTCAATCTTAGAAAATATAAATTATTTCTTGCTTTAAATATATGCATCATTTCTCTAAAAGCGTGTAGACTTCATAATCGTATAATTACCACATATTGCGAGAGAAATGATACATATATCCGATTCATGAGATACCTTCTCGTAATTTTATTTTTGAGATAAACCTTATGGTAGTTTTGATACTTAAAAACTTACCTTCAACCATATCTCAACTCACCTTTAAGACAGAATCAGGCAACTTTAGATATGGTCGAGGGAAAGTTGCCTGAGTCACACTGCCTAAGAAGGGGTGAGCATGTCTGCCAGATTTTCTGCCTAAACAAGAAAAGAGTGATGCCAATGTTTGGAAGCTCAATAACTTTAAGGAGGGTGGTTTCCCAATTATGGTAGAATCTTAATATATGGCACTGAATATTAGAACCATTGACCTTCCAAAAGAACGTTACAGATTTGGCAAATATGGTACTTAAAAAGGCTGGAAATGACTCCCATATTGGGACACCTTAAATCTTCCAAGAAGAACTTGGATTACTTCATGGTTAGATCCCACTGACCTTTGGAAAGAGCATTAGAGATTAAGTTCTATTCCATGCCCAACTAGAACCAAAAACACTCACAATAAATCCAACTTTTTTCTCTCATTTCTAAACAAGTGAAACAAAAAACCCTCACATCTAACCAAACCTCCATCTAAAAAGCCTTTAGGTTAATCCGACTCTCAAGTTATCATACGCTACCAAAACATATTTGTTCTTGATGGCGCCAGAGTCAAACAGCTTAAATGAAAATGCTGATTGTCCACATGTTGGACTTGTCAAACAAGAAGCTCTTATTGACAGCACAGACGATGGGAATAAGATAACAAGGCATCCTCGATGGACCAGAGATGAAACACTCATCCTAATACAAGGCAAGAAGGTTATTGAGGATGGGGTTCGAGGGGGTCGTAGATCTACTTCAACCTTTGGTTCATGCCAAGTAGAACCCAAGTGGGATTCAGTCTCATCATATTGTAAACAGCGTGGCGTGAAGAGAGGACCAGTCCAGTGCAGGAAAAGATGGGGTAATCTTCTTACTGATTACAAGAAAATTAAAAGATGGGAGTCACAGATAAAGGAAGAGGCTGAATCGTTTTGGATGATGAGGAATGATATACGGAGAGAAAAGAAACTGGCAAGTTTCTTTGATAAGGAAATCTACAATGCATTGGATGGAATGACGTTTTCTGCTGCCGCATTTCCACTGCCACTGGTTGCAGTACGAGCAAATGAAAATGACTCTGATGGAGTCAAGGCAGAGGTTGAAGAAGAGGATGGGGATGAAGAGGAGACCCCTGTAGCAGTTTTTGATAGTCATCGACATGCTACAGCAGAAGATGGTTTGTTTTCAGATTTTGAACATTCAGAGCAAGAAGAATCAGGCTGTAGCCCTGAGTATGAAACTGTTTCAGGTACCAAATGTTATGTTGAAGCGTCCACTCTTATTAAACTTTTTTACCCTGCATAACTTCTGGCTTAGATACAATTTTGTTAGAGTGATTTCTGCCTGACATATGAAAGTCATAGGTTTTTGTAATATTTATTTGTGGGGTTATGGTTTTGCATCATGTTTTAAACTTTTAGTGCAGGACAATGTGTTTGTTAACATGGGTTAATTTCACATCAGTCTGTGTTTTATTTTGATTTAAACCAGCTACTACGAAGTAGATTAACATCAATCGATTTTATAGAGTAACATGTCAACACTGTGTTTAAATTTTTAAATCTAAGTCACTTGTGAAATAGTCATAAACGTTCCCAATAGTCTTACCATGCTGTTTTTGCTCTGATAAGCAGAGAAACAGTATTTCTGCCAGAGGTTCTCTCATCAAGGTAAAACCAATATGTTCATACAATCATACTCTTTTTATTAGTTGCATATGGTTCAATCTATTGAATTGCCATACAAAACAGGTGACAAGTTGGTTGGCACTTGATAGACCTGCTTTTTTTCCTCAGACTAGCCGGTTGCTGCTGCTTTTCATATCACTCACACAGAATAATGAATTACATTTAGATCACCAAAATGGAACCAATTTGTTTGTTTTGTTGTTTTTGCATGTTTTAATTCCACATTGTAAACTCAACCAATCAGTATTGCACCTGGTCAAGCATATTGGATTATCAACAAGGACACTTATTATGAGACAATCTTAAACAATTGGTTCGTGAGTTCAATATCCAATTTTCATGATTTGTGCCCCTTTGTTTCCCAAGTCTATGATTTCCAATTGGAGAGCATCTTTTTTTGTTAAAGATGACGTTTCACCTTAAGAATTTTAATTTTTGTTATCATATAATGGCACTTCAATAAATTGCTATAGCTACTGCTACAAAGAGTTCATTGACTAAGAATGAAATGCATTCTACACTTTGAATGCACCTTAAATTTTCTTTCACATATGGAACATGATCTTATGGATTCTATGTCCAAAGGCTAAAACTTAGTGATGGAATAATTTGTTTTTCACTCCCAAACTGAAGAACTGGAAAACATAAAGAGGTTACACATTGTTTTGTTTCTATTCTGCAGGCACCGTTAAAGGCAAACAACCAGGGTCAGCCAGTATGTGGAGAGAATCTATCTCTGAAGAGGAACGGAAGAGAAGGCGGTTGTCATTGGATGGACAGGAAGATGCATCCAATTTGGGGAATCAATTAATCAAAGTTTTAGAGATGAATAGTAACAAGTTAAATGCGCATCTTGAAGCTCAGAACATAAGCTGTCAACTGGACAGGGACCAGAGGAAGGAGCATACTGTCAGCTTGGTTGCTGCTCTTAGCAAGGTCACTGATGCTCTTGTAAGAATTGCGGACAAGTTATAAACTGCAATCATTAGAAAATAAGACACCCTTTACAATTTCTGTGAAATGTAGTCGAGAATAAGGACTTAGCATTTAGAGTTGACAGATTTAAGGTGCTTTTAGTTTTTAATACATTGCAGTAATCAACAAGAAGCTACTCATTCTACTTTAATATACTTGAGTGACTTGTGAGCCATGACAAATTGGTATTAATGTTTCTTGACTCAAACCACTCCTCAGGCTTCTATCCCCAGATTGCACCAAAGGGGATTGAGTTACATCCCTGAAAATATTAAAAGATAAGTTATCATTCTGGTGGTAAATTTCATCTAGTTTACCAAGACATCTTCTTGCCCTTTTAAAGGAGGAGAGGTACTAACCTACAAGGCTACAAAACCCAGCAATAAATGAACAGGATTATGGACCAGTACAAAAACAAGCACCAGTATTGCAAACATATAATTAGGCATCAAGCTTATATCTTTATATACTGGGTGCTTTGATGGTATTTGGACTACTGGGCAACTTCATAGAAGGTTAATACAAACAGCACAAATTGGGAATTTGCCTATGGGCTTCACTCTCCTCCACTCCTACTTTTTATTTTTATTTTTATAGATAGGATAGAAATTCAGCCTATGACGTCCACTCTATGATGATTGCTCTTTTTCATCAGGCTAAGACACTAATCAGTTTTTCGCGTAAGCATGGTTCAAATCCTAGATCTCTTATTTGACGGCAGAAGATTTTACCAGTTGAGCTAACTAGAAAACACCTCTCCTCTCTTACTTACCATTACTTAACAGAAAAGGGGAAAAAAATGACAATGAACACAAAAATTTGTCAAAATGCATAAAATGTTTTATACATTGATATCTGCTATACAATTTGGAATCCATTAGTACATGCAGAGAACAACATACATGGAAAAAATCACGCTTTACATTCAACTTGGAGGAATTTCCTAACCTTCTTATAAACAGAACAACAAGATTAAGGCAAAACTTATTTCTAACCTCTCTTCATCATTATGTGGGAACAGCCTCAACAAGCTTTGCAAAGTAAAACTGCGTAGTGATGAGGCCTCTCTTGTTTATCTTCCACCCTACCTTTTGCAATGCCCTCTCCACATCTGCCTCTGAATGGAGATATGCCCTTGTTGCCTTTGAAGGCCCTGGGAACAACTCTCCTATTCTCTTCAATATATCATAATAAAATGTTTTTGGTGCAAAGCTCAGAATTAATCGATTCTCTGCCAAGGAAGCAAGGTGTGCAATCATCCCGTCTGCCTTACTCTGTGGGTAATGAATTAAAACATCTAGGCAAACCACTGTGTGATATTTCCCATCTAAGCTCTCCAAATCCTTCACTTCAAATTTCGGCATCACTGGTGCTGGCGAGAGGTCATCCTTGCCTGCTAGAAGCATTTCCTCTGCCTGCATGAAATTTGAAACACGAACAAATAAGGTTTGCAAGTGCTGCATGGGTTGAACAAATTGTAGAACTCCTATAAGAATAGAAAGTTGACATGATAATGAATTCATTATGATTCACTTTCTCAGGGCACTAAAGTTGAGTAGTATGTAATCCTATTAGTATAGCTCACCAGTTATACATGGTAAGAAATGGAGGGGGAAAGAGAAAACAAAAAGAGGCTTAAATTAAGCCATACTAGCACTGGGAACCAGAAATCCAAGTCCATTGGCAGTAAAAAGTCACATACTTGTCATACTAGTTTTGCGATCTGCACCAGGTATATATGTTCACAAAGGGAAAAACTTAACTATAGTTCCTTAAATTCACCTGTGTGGTTGCATTAACCAATACCAAAAAAAAAAAAAAAAAGATGTTATCTTTCCCAAGGATAATTAAATTCAACAATGTGGTTATTGGCCAATGCAGTCACTAAATCAAATTTAATTTGGGGATCTTGAGTACAACACCTTAAGAATGGTACTGTACCTAAGTTATGTGTTCACAAAAAGATAATGGTTCAACAATTATAAAGTAGCATTTAAGTCTCAGTTCCTTTCTCACATAAACCCCCATCCCCAAGTCCAAAATGACCAATAATGCACATTTTTAACAACACCACCAAACAGCAGTCAATAACAAACCATACCTCAGATTCTCAAGTCTCAACTTGACCAAAAAAGACATAAACTCTATTTTAAAATAACATGGCATGGAGACACCCCACATTGACAATGGACATGATTCTCTCTATTTCACTTGAAAGGAAAAGTCTATTTCAAGGTTAAGATTTTTATTTATTTTTTATCGGTGATATCATTTAAAATTTTAAATGACGCGACACTGGATTCACCTTTAAATTTAGAGCGATAGTAGGATACATACTACAGGGCGTGGCTTCTGTCCAGTGCCTCCAGTGCACTGGACCCGTTGCGATCATGACACGTGTCCAAAAATGGACAGTGTCATGATCACAACGGGACAGAAGCCACACCCCATACTACAAACCGATGTGTCACTACTACATATGCCCTTTTAGCAAAAATTTGTAATAGCTTTAGCATTATCCTTAAATTTATAGTAATATCTAATCTGAACACGGAAATTGGAAAACCGTTATGACAGTTAAACAGACAGTTAATATATTGAGACCCTGATTGACTGACCTGTTTCTGAGCTTCAGCAACCATAGCAGCAGAAATATCGGTGGCAGTGACAATGGCCCCCTCCTTAGCGAGCGGAATAGACAGAGACCCAGTTCCACAACCAGCGTCACAAACAGTAACCCCACGAAGCGAGCCGTCATCAGTCAACATAGTAATGGCACTCTCGACTGTTTTCGAATGGCCAAGCCTAATGTCTTTCTGAACCCGGTTCACGTCGTCGGCCTCACCGTAAATCTTCTTCCACCTCTGGAACCCAGAGTTGTTGAAGTACTCCCTCACCACCTCCTTGTCGTCTCCGCCTACCTCCTCTGCCTGGAGGCGCCGCCGTCTCTCGGGGTCGGTGAGGGAGAGTACGGCTGCGAGGGCGGCGACTGAGCTGCCTCCGATGACGGCGAGAGTTGTGCCGTCGAAGGTGGGGGCGGTGGCGGAGGAAAGAGGAGGGATGGCGAATGTGGTGGTGGTGGTGGTGGTGATGGGTCTAATTGTAGTAGTTGTAGTGAGCTTTGGAGGGGATTTTGGAGAGAATGCTGGTGGGTTTGGGTGGTGGGTGTGGAAGCCAAGTGGGGAGGAGAGTGAAGCTGAAAAGGCCATTGCTTTTGGGGGTCTCGAAGTCGGAGACGGAGACACAGTAAAGAGTCTGAGATTTTAGCAGTTGATAACGTTATCCTAGATAAGATTGAACTACGGCCTACGGGGCTACCTCCAACGATTCTCCTGGGTCCCACTCTTTTTCTCTTTCATATTTTTGTCTTTTGCCGTTTTTTTGGTTATAATTAAAAAATAAAAAAAAGTTTTCAATTTATTGCGTTGATTTTTGGTAATATCTATTTATCTTCCGAGTAAAATACTAATCGGTTTTTGGTTTAGGCGAAAATTGAACACTAAATTTTTTATTTAATCATTAGAGCCTTTACCAATTGAGTTAATTGAAACCTACTTTGCTGTGTTCTAATTGTTCAAAGAGCCATGATATTTACACCAAAAAAAAATTTTGATAATGTTTTTCATAATAGTTAAATTGGTAAATTTTTTATTTGTTTCATTTATGAGTCTCTAAATTTTCTCATTTTGAAAACATGGCTTCAATGGATTTAAAAGATGAGTCATCAAGGTAATATTTGAAATAGTCTGGCCAGAATATGACACACAACTTCTCTCTATAAAAAAGATGTTTGGTTGTTTAAATTCAATCTCTTTACAGGCTAATCAGTATGAAAGTGAAATCAACTGTGAGGAAATTAGTAGACAACTATATGGATGCATGGATATGAGTTAGGTACAGTTTAATCTCAAATAAGAAAGTGTAATCGATTGTGAGGGAATTGGTAGACAACTATATGGATGTGTAGATAGGACTTAGGTACAGTTTCTCACAGTAATATTAATTATGTAACAAAAACAGTGTTGTAATTTTTAAATAGAATTAAATTTAATCGCAATCTTATAATTGAATTTAATTAGTGTTGTTGATGATCCGTGGAAGGGCTAAGAAAATAAAAAACAAACGTTAGCCCAAATCGGATTCTTTAAAATGTGATGAGATGAGGAGAGTCAAGCCCAAATCCTATTACTTGGTTTGCAAAGGCTAATGGTGTAACACAAGGACAAATCCAAAGGAGCTAGACAACAAAAGGTATGAGAATATGCATAATACATTAAACCTGAATCGTTTCAGAGTGTAGAAATGAAATCTTTTATGCTGCCACGTTCACCCTAAGACCTCAGTAATAGTATGCTACTACTCTTAAGTTGCTAAGGGAACTTTTGTGTAGTAAGTGAGGTTTTTCAAGGAACAATGAATGGTTTTATGATAGGTATAGTGAAGGGCCTTGTAGCAGGTTTAGGGCGTCTACTAAGGATTGGTTTTTGAATAGGGAGTGAAACTTTTTGACCTCCATATTGTTAGACAAGTGGTAAACTTTTTATTTCTAATTTTCCTATAATTTTTTTTTTTTTACATTCACTTATTTTTTAAATATTTACACTTTTTTTAACCTTTTTTCTTCCCTTATCTTTTCATCTCCTTACTACCCTTTATTTTAATATTGTTATTAATCTTTCCCTTCATCTTCCTTTATTTGTCTCTTCTTATCCATTCCCTCTTACTATAAATTTGTCACTCTTTTCCATCCTATGCATAGTTTTCTCTCACAAAAAGGTTCTCTTTCTCTCTCTCTCTCTCAATGTTTTGGTGGATTTTTATTTTTTATTGCATCCTCCGCTTTAGGTTGATAAATTTTGTGTTTTTAAGAACTCTAATTTAGATTGATACGATTTAGTTTTGTGTTTTAATTTATTATTATTTTGCTCTTTGATTGTTATATTTTATCCGATTACATTATAAAAAATTAAAGATAATAGATAAAAATAAAATAGTATTCCATTACATAGCAGAATCTATATCTATATCTATATATTACTAAAAGCTGAAGCGTAACATTTATTGCTGCTGAGCTCCTGTTGCGCCACGTCATTCGCCACATAATTATTATTTATTCCTATTTTTTTTACAAAAAAAAAAATATAATTAGATTATTGACTTTACATATTCATCTTTGTTGGTTTTAACATCTATTTATATTTCTTTTTTATTTCCAATTTTCCTATAATTTTTTTAACATTCACTTATTTTTTAAATATTTACACTTTCTTCAATCTTTCTTCTTCCCTTACCTTTTCATCTCTCCACTACCCTCTACTTTAATATTGCTATTCATCTTTCCCTTCATCTTCCTTTATTTGTCTCTTCTTATCCCTTTCATCTTACTATAAATTTGTCACTCTTTTTCATTCTATGCATAGTTTTCTCTCACAAAAAGGTTCTTTCTCTCTCTCTCTCTCTCAATGTTTTGGTGGATTTTTATTTTTTTATTGCATCTCCGCTTCAGGTTGATAAATTTTTGTGTTTTTAAGAACTCTAATTTAGGTTGATACGATTTAGTTTTGTGTTTTGAGTTATTATTATTATTATTTTGCTCTTTGATTGTTAAATTTTATTCGATTACATTATAAAAAATTAAAGATAGTAGATAAAAATAAAATAGTATTCCATTACATAGCATAATTTGGATAATTTAGTGTTTATTGTTATATCTTTTAATTTTTCTTATTTTTTTCTTCTCTTCTATTTTACTCAATATTGAAATTCAGCCACATCCTCCTTATCATTAAATTATTTATATTTTCTCTCTCTTTTTGTTTTAAAAAATAAAAAATGTAATATTTTACTTAAATTCAAATAAAAGAAAACTGTGCTCATCAAATTGTGCTCATTTTTTTAACATTTACATTTCCCCCAACCTTTCTCCTTCTCTTTACCTTTTCATCTCCCAAAACATTCTACCTTGATATTACTCTTCCTCTTTCCTTTTATCTTCCTTTATTTTGTTTTTTTTTTTTATCATCCTCTTAGTATAAATTTGTCATTCTTTCTTCAATTCTTTACATAATTTTCCCTCACAAAAAAGTGGTTATATCCTACTCTTTCTCCCTCAATTTTTTGGTGGATTTTTATTTTTATTTTTCTTGCATCTCTATTTTAGCTTGATAAAGTTTTGTATTCTTTAGAACTCTATTTTGGTTGATGGGATTTAGTTTTGCGTTTTAAGTTTTTATTTATTTATGACTTTGATTGTTAAATATTATCATATTGCATTATAAATAATTAAAAATAGTATATAAGAATGTACTATTATTATTTTACATAGAATTAATTGGATAAGTTAGTGTTTATTTTTATGTATTTTATTTTTATTTTTTTTCTCATATCATTTTATTTAACATTTAAATTCAGCCACATCCCCCATATATATATATCATTAAATTATTTATATTTTCACTCCTTTTTTATTTAAAAAATTTTAAAATATAATATTTTTCTTAAAATAAATAAATAAAATTGTCCACATTAAGTGGAGTAATGCTAGGGAAACACTCATTCTCACACCCAATGCATCAAAGGAAGAATGAAATACAAATAATGCATATTTAATGTCATAGAATCATCATCAAATTTTGGAAAACGATAGGTTGCCAATGGAGAGAGAGAGAGAGATGGTATTGAAAAAAAACCAATACAAAGTAATAAAGAGTAAATAAAGAAAAAAAACCAAACATCAATTAGTAATCGTTGATTGGAAAACAAAGAGGTTGTAAGGAGAAGTAAAAAATAATATAGAGATTACCATGTGGAGAACATTAAAAACTTTACAGTGTAGTAACATAAACCGTTAAATTCACTTACAAAATTAAATCAACAATAAAAAATTAAATACAATCATAGTACTAAATTTAAATTTAAAACTAATCAAACTCTAACTATGGAAACCATATTAATCATAGCTAAAAAAGAGATGTTCTCTGATAGTAGTAGAAATTATATAAGAAATAAAGTTAGAAAATTTAAAATCCATTTTTTGACATTTCATTAATATTTAACCTTATTTATAATATATATAAATATATATATATATATATATATATAAAATTTTCATACACTATTACTTTCGAAAATTTAATGAACAATACTACCTCTCATTTATCGTCTTTGTTATGCAAATCATCAGTTAGTAAATATATGATAATGGTAAGAAGCGTTACAAATGAAATCACTAAAAAATATATATAAAATTAATTAGCCACTATCATTATGGAGTAGTAGTTTATAATTTTATGCATCCAAAAAAGTGGAATATATAGAGTTTTCTTAAAAGTATGTGTAAAAATTTACTATATATAAGTGTGTGTGTATATAAAGGTAAAAAAGGTATATTTAAGATTTTTATTAACTTAATCAGAATTAGGTATCAACTTTGGTAGGGCGTTGTGGGGGTCCCTAACACATTTCTCACAATTAACTAAACTCCTAATTCTTTGTTTTTAGTTTGAGACACAATTAGGATCTATGTTAGAGGACTCCAAGAGACCTTGGAATTGATTGATATCAACTCCACACTTCTTCTGCACCTCACACATGATCACAATCCCACACAAGTGCAAGTAATGTTAGCAAACAATAGTAAACACTCTTAACACATAGAGAGAGACCCCAAATAGACAACTAATTATTGGGTTAGGTATTGACAACCTCCATGAACTCTTTCTAAACTTCACTATAGTTTCCGAGATGACCATTTAGGTTTCCTCCAACAACAATCTTTTCTTTGTTTTGTATTTGTAAGGTTAGTTGTAATTTGTCACATAGCACCAATATCTTTGTAAATAAAAAATTATTTCCAATATAATTTTCATTATCTTTTGTTGGTTTAAAATAATCAACACTTCCTATTTCAATTAGTGGCCATTATAGAGATTTATATCAATTACCATTTGATGTCTTTTGACTACTTTGAAACTAATCAAGTACTCAAAAGTTTGAATGATTTTTTTCTGCAAAAGACAAAATTGAGAGAGGAAGGAAAGTAAAAAAAAAAATCCAGTGGTGAGACAATGCGATCGTTGTGATCTTCTATTCATTTCTCATGGTAGATGATGAGTAACGTAGTACTTAACGTACAGGCTTCTGTTTTTCAATCCTTTACTCCATTTCAACAATGATGAGAGGAGCTCATGTGGTACTATTGGCGTACGCAGCAAAGAATAATTAGTGCCCCTATCGATTAAATCAATGGAGTTTGATCTGTATTATACTCTCAACAATGATAGTGCCGGCAATGTATAATGACCATTATAGTGGAAAGAACGGTTCTTGAAACCCGTTAATATGTCATTGGTATTTTCAATGCTCCATATGTACCATCTTCACCTTGTGGGTTTTGTAATGATTTGTTTTTGTTTTTTTGCTTTTAAAAAAGTTTTGGCAGCGAAGAGAGGTGAGAGAGAAATTATTCCATTACACATTTTTTTCACATAAATGTGGATTTTAATGTGTGAAATTCATGTGTATGACATATCTTCATTTGAGAGAAATGTATAACATATCGATCGAGTATAGTGAATAATTTCACAAAATGGGTAGGGAAGATTAATCTCAATGCTGCTGTTATGTGTGCACTTCATATTTTTCAACAATTCTATAGCTTGCACTATCTAATAACATCATCTGGTTGTTACTAATTAAATGAGTGATGAAAAAAACCATTGATGTGAAATAAGTGTGAATTTTGTAAAGGAATGTGGACCGTGTGAATTGGCATTAATGCTTTCTCTTACTTTTGTCTCAATTCTTTATGCAAATAAGTGTGAATTTTGTAAAGGAATGTGGACCGTGTGAATGGTAAAGTCCTGAAATTACAGTTTCAAACAGAAGAATATGAAAAATTCGATGATTGCACAGACTTGCAGTGCTAAATCTCCAACAAATGGGGTTTGACGAGTTCAAATTAACCTTGTCAAGTTATCATAGGGGCCATGCCATGCCATGACATCAATTTCTTTTAAAGTAAAAGGTACGCTTACTGCAATGGCTACATTTGATGGTATGCAAAAGATGCAATGCTTACTGACGTAAATCTAATAATTTCTACCTTAGGTTATTGATTTCTTTCACTTTCACTTTCACCTTCTTCAATAGGTTGAAATTTGCATTCTCAATCATAGCAGGGCCCAAACTTGGAGAACAAGTCCAGTAAATCATGGTACATGACTCGTAAAAAAGGGGGGGAAATCATAAAAAGTAAGAAAGAGTCAATATTGAATGATGGTGATTTTTTGTATATAAGCATATACATTCTATCTTATAATTATTATATAATCTCATCATGGATAGCCTTTGGTATCTAAGACCACCTATGTCCTTAATGCTGCCAAACCGATCGAGTTCACAAATATCAAAACTATGTGCAATTCCGACTTAAACTAGCCATCAAAAGATATGAACTTTGAAGCAATTAGGTGTTAATAGATTTTACATAGGTTGAAACTATCTCAAATAACACAGAATAATAAGAAGTAAAACGAGAAAGAGTATATATCTATTAAAATATGAGGAAAATTGCATTTTACCCCCTTAAATTATACCTCATTTTACACTTAAACTTCTAAACTAATAGGATGGAGTGTAAAGTATTACATGGGTAATAGTTTAGGGGAGTAAGTGTGTACTCTTATTGTTTAGAAAGCAAGCGTTACTCGGGTAATAGTTTAGAGAAGTAAGTGTGCATTCTCATAATTTAGGGCAAAACACTTGTATGCGTCAGGCGCGTGAGATACCGTCTTTAGTTTAGGAGACAAGTGTAATAGGGCTATGGTTTAAGGGGGTAAATTAAGTATGAATTCTTATATTTAGGAAGGTAAGGTAAAAAGGGTTATAGTGTAATTTTCCCTAAAATATAGTATTATATACAAATGTACCTTCTAAACTTGTTTACAAACTCTTACAAGGATTTAGATAAGAATATGACCATTCCATACAAGTTAAAAAAGAAAGATACTCAAACTTCCAAACTAAAA
>JARYZH020002007.1:0-19780 GCA_030021035.2 Notholithocarpus densiflorus | reverse complement strand
GAATTATTTTAGTAGAGAAAACTATTCCTTAAAACCTTTAGAACCTGAGCATCTTGAACAGTGGGAAAGACCAACAGCAAGTTACAAAACAATTTGAAGATTTATATTTTTAGTTAAATCTATTACTAAACTTTCATGGTTATAGGTTATTTATGCAAGTTGAGGGTCCTTATAGAAGAAAGGAACAGGGCTATATAAGGTCTGAAGTCTCCATCATTTTTATAAAAAAAAATTTCTCTGAAGCCTCCCACATGACAACATATGAAGCACACAAGATTTGAAGGAACTTAATACATAAAAATATTAATGTCTGAAAATAGAAATGATGAAGGTGGAGGATTTTGTTGATTCCAGAATCTTGTTGTAGACTCTATTATATAGTGTAGATGATTACCCAATATAAAAATATTAAAATGAAACCCACAAACCCAATCAAATTGGCGTATGCGTATCAAATATATGAAATTTCTTAGTATACTAATACTAGGCAAGAGAATTCTAACTTCTTTTTAAGTTTAACAGATAGCATCTGTCATGCTCCTGTCTTCAGAAGATTAAACAAATCTCTTTGGACTTAAACTTTACCTTAACAATTTGACAATCACCTCAATCTGTTTAGTTCATCATGTTGAGCTTGGTTTTCAGGTATACAGATGGTTGCATTGGCATCATAACAGAGTTTCAAGGGCATTATAACCTCAAAACACCATTCAATTATAAGTATAACCAAATTGCTCTAAAGTAGATTCTCACTATGCCAAATCTATTTAGTTCATCATGTTGAGCTCGGTTATGGGGTACACAGATAGCAGTTTTGCTGTTGTAACAGTCTGTTAAGGGCATCATAGCGTCAAAACACATTTCAATTATAAGTAAGCAAATTGCTCTAAACTCTTGGTTTTTTTTTTTCATTCCCACTTAAGCTTGCTGCCAAGAGTAGTTTCTCACCATGCCAATGCTTATAAGTAGCACTTTTCTACAAACTCATTCTCAATCTAGCATGCAACTTAACTAAATAGCCTCATGCAAATTGTTTCAAATTTTTGATGCACTATTCCTTGTCTCTAACTAACATGCTAAACTTTTGGTCCCCACAATATTCTTACAAATATGCTGGACATACAATTGCACCTTACAGCTTAATTTCATGTAACTGCACCTTACAGCCTCTGATCACACAGTTACTTGGCGACTCCCAAAATCGGTTTTAATTTTCTTCTAATCTTTCCTTTATTCAAACTAGCATGTAACTTGCACTGTGGGTACCTTTTTTTTACTATATACAAGGGAGTTGTGGTAGCACTTGGACCTTTTTTTCAATAAAATTTCTGAGAAGTAAATTTTTTAAGAAGTCTTTTATTTATTGGCTGAATAAAATGTTAATTTATCTTGGCTTCAAACAAAAATAAAGTTAATTTATCCTAGAAATTGGCATATTCCTTCAACTTATCAAGTACATTGCTACTTAAATTGATGCCATGCCATAGAGTCTTGATTCTAGGAGTTCTAATTTCTTATTGGATTGACGTCATGCAGTAGATTAACTACAGGGAAAAAATAATTTTAAATGATATGAAACAAATATTTGTTAAAAGTTCTTTTTTTATTCATTGTCCAAAAGTCTAATGTTACATGTTAGACCAATTTTCTGTTTCCAACTGCTTAAGATCCCTAGTTCTAACAGAATAATAGATTCTAATCTCAAAAAAAATTACATCGGGAATGAATACTTGGCCAATGAGTAGTTAATATAACATATAAGAATACCATTTATCTCGAAAAACTTAAACCTATGGGTTTGAACCCAGTTATATATTAACCACTTATTTTTGTCATTAATATCTAATATGTGACTTCACTACTCAAGTATTCATGATTTGAGACTGAAACTAATAATTAATGAGTATTGAGTTGCTGTAGAGTGTAAATGGATTATTGTAAGTTTGTAACTTAAAAAACTTGAAATAGATCAAATTATGCAGATGGGTTTCCAAAGAAATGAGACTTGAACATATACAAAGTGGAAGTTTTCTGAAAAATAAAAAATAAATAAGAGATAAAAATTTGAAATGGGTATTCAAGGAATACCATTGGGTTTTACCTCAAGGCCTTGATTGCCCAGTTTCACCCTTGGAATTTGGAGTTCGTTCACTTCTGCCATCTTTCAAATTGTGTGTTTTTCTGTTCAAGATTTTCAACGTGTGAATCTGCTTCTAGGATGATTTCCCTTTCCATTTCTCATTACAGTCTTAAGATATATATATAGTAAACAGTAACAGAGTAGAGCTATAGACCACTTGGAACAAGCTAGAAGCTCCTGTGTGGGATCGCTATGCATATAATAAAAGTAATGTTGGACTTTTTGAAACAGTAGCTCAAAACGTCATCGCTGATGGCAACCAGAGAGTGCTAAAGACATGAACGGACGTACAGTTCAATATATATTTTTTCTATTTTTGATAGAAAAACTGTAGGGGTTGAACTTGCAAAACTTTTAGGAAAGTGACAAAGTCGCAGTACATGCTTTTCTAGGCAAAGTATGTTTGTTTGACCAATATAATAAAAATACTAAAATAGTATTATATTTTGTAAAGAGAATTAATAATAAAAATAAGAAATTTAAGTTATTATATAAGTTGGAAAATTATTGTGTACTCCTAGAATACTATAAATACGTACTTTTTCCTCTCACATGAATGGTGGGTCTCACTAATTAAATTCATGGTGAGAGCCACTATTTATGTGAGAGTGAGGAGTACACATTTATGGTACTTCGAGAGTACCTAATAATTTTTCATCTAAGTTTTGTTCTAAGAAAAGTTTATATATATATATATATATATTTTTTTTTTTAATAATATGATAGTTGGTAAAAAGAGGATTTGAACATTAGATGTTCTTGTTGGAAGTAAGTATAAGGTTTTTTTTTTTTTTTTTTTGGATGTGGAAGTAAGTAACTAAGTATAAGTTGAACTATAAGACTCTACACAAGTGAACTTTTTAAAGTCTCTTATAGTTACTACCGGGTTGTCAATCCAATAAAAATCTTGTCATTGCAATGATGGGTAACAATTTGTGTTAGCATGTCTTGTTTGTGTCGAGTTAGGGATTTTTGTGTGGTAAAAGCTGAGTTAGGGATGTATGACTACATAAGTTGACATAAATATTATATATTTAATAATTGTGTAAAATTATTTTACCTTAAAACAAACACAATTATTAAGTGGGTATACACGAACAATTTAAATAATGGAAAATCAAATATTTTAAAATTGTATCTAGAATGACCGGAAATGTAGAAACAAGACCGGATATAATTTGATCATTATGAGCAAATCCAAAATCTTTGTAGACAGATCCAATCATTAGTGAACCCGCCGCCGGTCATATAGAGTGCTCCGCCCGCCACCGCATATGTAGAAAAAGTAGGAGTAGGGAAGGAAGAAAATGACCAGACATACCTAGTTGCGGTTAGATGTAGGAGAAAAGCTCTTTCAGGAGCCACCACATACGTTTACTCTTGAATAGATTCGTGAGATTTGCGATCGCTCTCTCCCCTCGCCTCGCTGGTCCTCAAAATCTCCTTGAGTATTCAAAGAAAAGTTGTTTGATCATCTAATGGATAAAGCAAGCAAGGTGCCCGCATAAATGTGCTTATATTTAACAAGATCCATTTCAATTCATTTGATAAACATATTAGTTTTCTCCAAAAAAAAAGAAAAAAGATAAACAAATTAGGATGACACAAATGCAACTCATTTTAACCTATTTAATAAAGGGAAATCTTGTCACACACACTTTATTGCATACTCCATGAATACTTCCTTTGAAATCATGTTTTGAAAACATGATTTCACAATTTTAACTGAAATTGTGTTTTAAAACATGATTTCAAAAGGAGTGTGTAATAGCGAATGTGTGATAATCATCACTCTTTAATAAATATGATCAAATAATTAACATTTTATTTATTTATTTTGTAAGCACATCAATTATAATAGTAACAAATGAATTTTGTATAAATTATATTTCATAATTACATCAATTAAAATACTAATAATACAACCTAAAAGTTTTTATACTCAATTCAATGAAATTCCATGCCAATTTAGAAATTAAATACAAAATCTAAAAAAAAATTGTAATGCAAGTTTTTTTCTTTGTTTGAATAAAAGATTAAGACTGTTTAAGTTTCACATAACAATTACCAATATAGCATTACACTAACTTATTTACACAGTTTAAGTTTTTTTGGACAAAGTTTAGCTACAAAATTGATTCTAAAAAAAGTTTAGCTACAAAATTGGTTTTAGCCTAAGGCTACAAAATTGGTTTTAGCCTAAGACTACAACTTTACTCAATATCTTTTTATTGGAAGTGAATTTTGACAAATACACTATTAGATTAAATCTTCATCTTATATCCTCTATGCTTGCAAAATTTCTAAAAAATTAAAGATCAATAGTTATCTCATCAATAAATTGTTTAAATTGCAAGTTTTTGTAGTTTAAAATTATGCATAAAATATAAACTTATAGATTATATAGTAAATAATATCCAATTGATACAAAATTTGACATGTGTATTAAGAACGCAAAGAACATACAATTTAACGGTTAAATTTTCAAAATATGTAATAATATTTATTTTATTAGGTAAGGTTGTAGTTTTAGGCTACAACTAATTTTGTAGCTAAATTTTGTCCAATTTTTTTTCTATGTTTTGATTGGAACTCATTTACACTAACTTTAAAAAAAAATAGTGTTGTGTTGGGTCAAAGTGGCATCTTCTAAACAAAAAAATAAAAATAAAAATAAAAAATCGGATTACTAACTAGGAGTGATATTGGGTTGGGTTCACAAATACCCACAACCCGGTTAGATAAAAATCGGTTTTGCATAGCGGAAACCCAACTCAACCCGAAAATTCGGGTCTAATTGGGTCTCGGGTCGGACCTTTTTTTAATTTAAACAAAAAATTATATTTTATTTCCTTCTTGAATATATTTCCAAAAATATCAAAAAGTCTAAACTAATTATTGTAATAATTATTTCTTAGATTTTTTATTCCTCCTTTAATGAAATTTTATTCAAACACCAGTTATAGAATTACGAGCATAATTCTTGGGAATTATTGTAATAATCATTTCTTCGGAGTGTTTGACCAATTGCACAACTATAAAATTATCTAATTTTTTAAAGCAAAAATTAAAAAAAGAAATTAATTTTCAAGATAAAAGTTTGTATTAAGTGTTTAATTTCCTTTTAAATTCCTCTCTTAATTTATTTCCTTCCAAAGCGAAATTTAAATTTCAAATTTGTAAGTTTTAGAGGTTTTATTTTTTTTATACAAGATAGAAATTCTACTCTAATCTAAATACCTAATCTAAGTGTATATATGCGTGAAGCTCCCTCTTGGAGACTTGAATCGTGTCCTTTGCCCCCTATAAACACTTATACTTGTAGAGTAACTATCGCGCCAATGATGCGTGGTAGTGTAAGTTTTAGAGTTAATGTCTTAAAATTATGCCATTTGACTAAATTAAATACAAATATGAAGTAAAAAAAATGCACATAAAGAAAAGGCCGAAATCACATTTTCATCCCTACATTTTCAGGCGATTCTCACTTTGGTTCATAGATTTTATTTTTACCGCTTTTATTCCCTATCCTGAAAAACGCTTCCCGTTTTGTTCCCTACCGTTACATCAGAGACGGTAAATGCACACGTGACAAACGACAAAAATAAAAAATATTAAATTATTGTCCGCGTGGCCTATCTGCCCTTAATTAGTTCCATTCCTGCCCTTAGTAAGTCACGTGGCCCTCACGTGACATTCCCTAACATCTTAAATTCAGCTCCTCGCTCACCACACAGAGAAATCCCTAACCCACGAACTCAGCTCCTCGCTTATCATTTGAGCCAAAAATAAAAACTGAATAGAAATTAATCGTCTCCTTCATTTGTATTAAGCTCGCGTTTGTCTCTTGGATTCGCCACCTTTGGCATACTCATGAAAAATTAATTAAGCAAAACTCTCGTTCTCTCTCTCTGTTTCGAATACATGCAAGTGCAACTTCTTTAGTTTGTTAGCTCAAAAAGGAAGATTTGGTTTTGGAGGCCCAAATCAATTTCCCCTTTGAAAACTTCCCAGACATGCCAGCAGAAAGAAAAAGGCCCAGATCCACACTATTATTCATAGACCTCAACAAGTTTTGGAGGAAAAAGAAAAACAGAGCATGACTTGTACTAAAACAATTAAAAAGCCTACCAGTTCAAATTTTCATAACCCCTTAAAAGAGGATTAAAAAGTACAATAGATTCACACAACATATATTCTGCAAAATGGGAAAAATAGTACAAAAGTAAATTGCAAACCTCAACACCACTGGAAAATTCAATTCAAGCGACGTAATTCAAACAAACCAACGAAAACAGAGCATGGATCATAGTATATAGGAGGCTCAGACAGCATTGAAGTTCAGAGCTATAAGTTGGATATTGTCATGGTTGCTGCTGTGTGGTGAGCGAGGAGCTGAGTTCGTGGGTTAGGGATTTCTCTGTGTGGTGAGCGAGGAGCTGAATTTAAGATGTTAGGGAATGTCACGTGAGGGCCACGTGACTAACTAAGGGCGGGAATGGAACTAATTAAGGGCAAATAGGCCAAGTGGACAATAATTTAATATTTTTTATTTTTACCGTTTGTCACATGTGCACTTTCCGTCTCTGATGTAATAGCAAGGATCAAAATGGGAAGCGTTTTTAGGATAGGGACTAAAAGCAGTAAAAATAAAATCTAGGGACCAAAGTGAGAATCGCCTAAAAATATAGGGACGAAAATGTGATTTCCGCCTAAAAAAAATGTAGAAAATAATAATAAATAAATAAATAAAATTACATTACTTATATAGAAGTCAAGATATATATATATATATATGTATATTAATAGGCAAAACTAAGAGAAAATCTAATTAAATTCTAAATTGAGTCTAATTTTGCGCCACGTGTCTCATTTAATTTTTAAATTTGTGTGTCAAGTGAATTATTATGTGCTAAAATCAAATAGTCTAAATTCAATTAGATTCTAATTAGAAGTTCAATTTTGCGCTATGTGTCCCATTTAATTTTTAATTTTTGTAGCAAACGAATTATTGGATGCAAAAACCAAAAAAATCTAGATCCAATTATATTCTAAATCATATATATATATATATATAATTGTGATCGTTTTTAAATGTATTCGTGCATATGAACGGAGTTACACAGTAGTATATATTGATGAAGAAGTCAAGCTATAAATTAAAACCATGCTTATATAGAAGTCAAAGCTATATATTATACCATACTTGTATAATTGACATATACAAAAGATCCATAAAAAACAATAATTATGAGCTCTTAATTTCTCTTTTTGTAGATGCGTTATAGAGAGTAACTGTAAAGTTTGTATAGATGCCATCAAAGCTGGTGGAAACTCAGTTTTATGGAGACTTTTGAATTTTGTTGACTCAGTTAAGAATGTAATTAGTGACTTTGACCATGTATTTTTTAATTGGGTTCATAAGGAGGCTAATCAAACTGCTCATGTGCTAGCCAATTGGTCCCTTAACGAGTCTTTATTTGGTTCTTTTGATCTGGGATTTGGTCCACCAAGTTTTGTTAATGTTATCTCGGCTGTTGTATCTGGTGTGGTTTAATAAAGTCTTTTATTCAGCAAGAAAAAAAAAATGAGCGTTTAAAAAATAATTCTAGAGAGCAAAACTTGGGAATTGCGTTAAAAGTAGTACTATCCATGCATTTTTTGAGATAACGTTATTCATACCTTTGTTTCATCATTGAATACGTCATTGAGCTATTTCATTAACCCTTTGTTTCATCATTGATTATGTCATGGCTGTTTAGCAAAAAAAAAAATGTTATGGCTCTTTTCTTCTACTAGACCACTGTTGTACAAGAAAGGAAAGATTTCTGAATTAAGTTACTAATAATTCTAGTTAAGGTTGAAATGTGTAATGAACAATGTTTTTCATGGAAAGGCTATTTGGCATGACAAAAACAGCTTTTAATCAACATAATCAAAGCAAAAATGTACTGGAACTTACGTTTAATTTGTTTGTTTCGGTAGAAAACATATTTTGGAGTTTGGTATCACGGAAAATGTCTTATTTGATCAACGGAAAACAAGCCTAATAAAGTGGAAAATGTTTTTTCACTTTTAAAGAACAGAAAATGTTTTTTTTTATAGAAAAATGCTATGTCTACAATATTTTTACAACATTTTTACAACAAATCTTAAGTGGCAGGTTGTTACTGGTTGTTATTGTTGGGACAAAAATGTAATATTAGTGTTAGATTCAAATTTGAACCAATAACAACTAATCACCTATGATTTGTTGTAAAAATGTTGTAGACGTAGCACATCTTTTTTTTTTTTTTTTTTTTTTTAAAGTATTATATACTTAACAAACCATTAAAAATAAACTTCACACTAAAAAAGCTCTCCCAATGTAAAATTTTCTCTTTGCTTTCTTTCTCCATCAATTGTTGATCACCATTTTCCAACCATTGACTCTCTTTTTTTCTTTTTCTTTTTCAAACCAATCTTTTTCTTTTTGACTTAATTTTCCATGTAAATTTAGAATTTGTGGCTTGTTTTCCAATTTAAGGCTCATAAATAGCTCAAAAATGAAATCTATTTGGAGTTTGTCTTTGAGAATGAAAATTTTTGTTTATATAATTATTTAGAATTACAAAAAATATTAATGATTTTTTTTTTGTGAAAGTCAAATAGCAAAAAATGTTTTGTAACTCATTTTCTGGATTACCGAACATAAGAAAACGAGTTTTCCTCAAAAAAAAGAAAAAAAAAAAAAGGAAAGAAAAGAAAACGAGTTAATTTTTGAACGTTTTCCCTAAAAACAAAAGGATGGTATGGCAAGTGTACTCTAGTCATGGCACTTATGACTAATGAATATGCCTTTTTTAGTAGCTTTTTTGAAAAAAAAAACACCTGCCATTAACATGTGCAACTTTGACATTTAAATGACTAATTGTAGAGATTTGTTGCTGTGGAAACTTTATCAAAGTAAATTTGTCACTCAAAAAGTTAAGGGTATGTTTGGTAACTGTTTTTTCCCCTTATTTTCTATTCTAAAAACAATTTTCTATTTTTGAGACTAAAAAACTTGTTTGGCAACTCAAAATGGATAGAAAACAAAAACTGTTCTCAAAACTCAATTTGTGACGGAAACTGAAAACATATAAAATGCTGTTTTCAGTTTCTAATTTTCAAAGGCTAATGAAAACACGCATTTAATTTAATGAATCTATCTTATTTAATGAGTTAGCATTAGAGTTCAAATTTTAGTAACAACATATTTTAGTATTTTCTATTTTTTTCTTCAAAAAACTATCTTTTTAATTTCAACTAACCAAACATGTTTTTGATTTCAAAAATATAAGAAAATTGTTTTTTCTTTATATTCCCAAAAACAAGTTTTTGGAAATAGAAAACAAAAACTGTTATCAAACATAATCTAAGTCTCTTGTCAAATACTTTGTGATAAATCTCACCACACTCAAGTAGGATATTCAAAGGAGTTATCAATAAAATAGAAGTTTTATTGATGCTTAATACATAGGACCGACTCCATGTTAGAGCCAGCCAGCCAGGGGGTGGTCACAGGACCACCTTGAATTGAAAAAAATTTATTATATATAAATTTTGAAAACTTTATGTTTTTTTTTTCAATCCTTAAAAATATGTGTGACCACTCTAAAATTTTTTAGGTCAAATATAATTAAACTTTAGACAAAGTTGGGGCCGTTTGGCAACAAACTTGGTTAAGACTACAACTCCACTTAATATTTTTTTATTGGATGTGAATTTTGATAAATCTACAGTTGGATTACATTTTTTTTCTTATATCTTTCATGCTTGCAAAACTTCAAGAAAATCAAATGTTAATAGTTTATGTCATCAATCAAATGTTTAAATTTTGAGTTTTTGTAGTCTAAAATAATATACAAAAAAATAAGTTTATGAATCAAATAATAATTAACATCCGATTGATATGAAATTTGACATGTGTTTTAAGAATATAAAGATCATAAAATTCAACGGTTAGATTTTCAAATATGTAGTCATGTTAATTTGTTTAGTGAAAGTTGTAGTTTTAGGCTACAACTAAGTTTGTAGTCAAACTTTGTCGTCTAACTTTAGTCATTTTAACAATATATTAGACTCTTACAAACAAAAAGAAAAATACAAAAAAATTTATTTAACTAAAAACAATATATTAGACTCTTACAAACAAAAAGAAAAATACAAAACATTTTTATTTAATTAAATTTTTGAAAGAAATGTAGGTTGCAGCATTGATAATGAAATTATCATGCAACAATTTATAAAAAAAAAAAAATCGTAGAACGAAATTGTAGGACTTTATGTATTTGAGTATTTTTTTTTTGTTGTTGTCAATATATAACGTTATTTTTTATTAGATTTTGTATAATTTAAGTTTCTTAATAACCACATTAAAAAAAAAAAAAAATTCTTGAGATGCCACTGTTAATACATTACACACGCTTTGCTACACATGCCACTCTCACTATTTCTCTCTTGCTATTTTTCATGCAATTTATTTATTTATTTATTTATTTTTGGAGGAACCCTTACACTTGTAGAATAATACTCTTTGTAGAAACATCATTTATTGGACTACGACACATTTCTTGGATAGCGAAAGAGCAACAGATAGCTATGGGTCCGTTTGAATTGAACTTATTGTTGCTGAAACTGAAAACTGAAAACTGAAAATACTATAGCAAAATAATTTTTAAATGTGTGAATAGTACCATGGGACCCATTTTTAATATTTTTTAGTGTGTAAACAGTGCTGTAAACAGTGATAAACAGTCCGTGAACAGTATTTTTTGTTTCCTGCACAGTAAAATCATGTGATTTTACTATTCACGCGCAGGGAAAAAAAAAAAAACCGGAAAACGTAAAACGTGAACGCAGGATTCAGTTGAATCCAAACGGGCACTATGAAGCCGTTGGGATTCAGCGTTTAACGCGTTGCGTCTTTAGCTTCGCGTTTTCCTCTTTTTATTTTATTTATTTATTTATTATTTTTTTTTTTTGCAAGCGTTTAAGTTGAGAGTGCGGCTACTGTTTATGAACAGTAGCTGCAAAGGTGGACTATTTCAAGGTAAACAGTGCATCCGTGCACTGTTCACGGACCCACAAATTTTACTTTTCAGTAACTTTTTCATTAAAAATAGGTCCCACAGCACCATTCACATATTTAAAAATTATTTTGCTACAGTGTTTTCAGTTTTAGCAAAAATAAGCTCAATCTAAACGAACCCTATATATCACTTCTTTCTTATTGGATGCCTTTATACATTCCGTTGCTCTTCTTTCTTATTGGATGCCTTATACTGCTACACATTCCGTAGCTGACCTTATGTAGACTACAAAAGAGACAAGAAAACAAAGCATTAAATGCTACCCCCTAAAAACAAATGAAAATAGCCTTAAGCTATTGTCCCTATTCCTAAAAAGCAAACACAATACAACAGTGACAACACATGGAAATATACTTCTCTTCGCCTAATATGCAAACACATAACACGTGAAAAATATTTCACCGTCCAAACTAAAGCTGGTGACAATGAATCCTACACTAAATTCATTTAATTTTGTTCATTGTCATTTTATTGTGGAGGAGTTGTCCTTTTTTTTTTTTTTTTTTTTTTTGGGTGCTTAGATTCATAACACACTTTGATTTTGAGGCATTATTTTGTGATCACAAACTTGCCAAGTCTCACACATGGGATCTAATTATTTGTTTTGTTTTGCTTGGAAGCCTACATGGGATTTAATTGTTTTGTTTTGTTGGGAAGCCTACTGTAAGATACAAGTAGGTGCATTAGATCAAGATTCTCTTTGACGAATTTGTTAAGTGTCATAGGGCCCAGCTTGTTACTAAACAGTTCTTAAGAGTATAACATTGATATGACTACCATTGCACACCTCTAATATGTGGCACTCTCATCTCGGTCATGCTTGGTAGCTAAGGTATTGTTAGCTCGAGTCAATTCTAAATCATTTGATTGTATTTTATGTCAACAAGGAGAATAATTAAACAATTGGTGAACAATGGCTTAGAGGCACGAATTGACGTTGTCCTTAGATAATATTTGCTCGTACACAAATATTGCTACAAGGTTATTGCAATTCTTTTCTCAGGATACAACTAAGGGTCATATTTTTATGTAATTGGTATATCCTATGACAAATCACATTATGCTTGTAGTCGGGTAGTTTCTAAGTGGTTTCAAGAACAACATAACAAGTGGTATTGTTAAAGACATGAAGATTACTCAAGCTACTGTGTAGAAAGAACAAAATAGAAAGTCTCATCAATACCTATCTCAACACTTTTGATCTATCGAGATTTAATAAACCTCGATACCTCTCTCGATCTATTGAGTTGAGAGATTTCTGATATAGCCTGTTATTTGTTTATGGGTTTGTGTAAATCTAATAGGAACAGAAGAGCCCATTTAAAAGGCCAATTAAGCTCATATATTAAATAAGGTTGTAAAGAAAAAAAACCCTAACCCTAATGCTTCATAAAGTTTTTATTTTTTATTTATTGAAACCCTAGCCTCCACCTTTGAACCTGAGTTCAAAAAACAGAAAAAAAGAGATCTTGTTGTGACTCTTGTGCACCTTTACCACTTACTTTTACCTTTTTATCTCTCTACTACTCTATATCTTAACATTACAATTCCATCACCCTTTTATCTTCCTTTTATTTTGACTCTTCTTATCCCACACAAAATGGTCACGACTACCTTCCCAATTCAGTGATCAAAAAATGCCTCTAAGAAGTCCATGAAATTTTTTTGTTATGCTACTCCTTTTGAATTGCTAGCAGCACTCTTTTGGTTACGCAGTACATGTTTGCAAGGTCCAAGGGCCAAAATTGGAAATTAACACTGTTTTCCAAACAATATAATTAGTAGCTACTATTTTTGAACTATATTTTTTACTAACATCTCGAGTTTAAAAGACTCGATTTAGGGCCTATAAATCGAGTCTCAAAGACTCGATTTCCATGGTCTGATCACGTCTAATGTGACATTTTTTCCACGTGGTGACCACCTGGAAATCGAGTCTCTAACACTCAATTTATAAGCCCACACTCAGCCTCCTAACACTTCAGCTCTCATGTACAACCCATTCCCCCCACCCCACCCCACCTTCTCATCAGACCACGGCAAACCCCCACGCCACCACATTCTCATACACAAAGCCACACAACACCGAGCACACAAACACAGGAACACAACACTTACCCTCTGTTTTGCACACACTCGCTCACGTGCTTATCTCCGCGTGTAGGTCCACGCGCCACCGCGTGTAGGTCCATGCGCCACCGCATGTAGGTCCACGCTCCACCACTACTGTAGATCGTGGTTGACCCGTCAGGCTTTTAGCCTCTACATCCACCTTTTGTGGTTCACGCACCATTCAAGGCACTCTTAGCTTGTAGATCGGAGAGTGGTTGTTTGGTTTGAGAGTAGAGAGACTTAGTGACACCTTGGTTTGGGTTTAGAGCTGGGTTTGGGTCACGGCTCGGAGTTGGATGACATGCAGAGAGATTGAGAAGCCACCCTCGTGGTGATGATGGCCGTTTGTCTCGGTGGAGCAAGGAAGCTCTGTATCTTTAGATCGGAGAGAGGGCTTGGGTTTAAATGGAAAGCTCAAGCTTGTATGAGAAGGGTCTAGGCCAAGATAGTATTGAGGAACCGAATCACCACCATTTGTGGTGGTGATGTGGATCAGAGATGGTGAAGCTTGAGCTTCGGCCATGAGAGATTCAGGGGTTAGAAAGAGCTAGAGGAGTTTGGAAGTTTGAGAAAGGAGAGTGGGAGAAGAAGAGGACAAGAGGAAGATGGGGAAAGAATGACTTTTGTTTGTTTTGTTGAAGAATAAGGAGAAGGACAATCTGGGTCTGGGTTTGGGTACCAGTACCACTCCAAACACTTGAAAATGTAAATGTTGCATACGTAAATTGAGTCTCTAAGGGTCTGTTTGTTTTGGGTGTAAATGGTTTCAGGAAATCATTTTTCGTAAAATAGGCTGTTTGGTTGGTTTTGAAAATAGAATTTTTCGAAAATTATTTTCATTTGACCGTAAAAAAGAAGCTTTGACCACTGAAATTCATTTCCGTTCCTATTTTCACTTCAAATGGTTTCCGGACCGAGAGAAAGAGAGAGAGAGAGAGAGAGAGAGAGAGAGAGAGAGCGAGAGGAAGAAGAGGGAGCCCAGATCACGCCTTCAACGTCGTTGGCGAACCCCGAGCTCCAGTCCAACGATTGTACGCACCAGATCGCACCGGTCTCGTCGATTGCAGCACCGTGCCGCTCGATCTCGCTGCTTGATCTTGCCTCCGCTCGATCTCACCTCCGCGCGATCTCGCCTTCGACCCAGAGCCTTCGACCCACTGATCTTCGATCCACCGATCTCTCTCTTTGTGTGATTTTGATTTCTGTGTGATTTTGATTTTTGTTGTTGTTGTGGTGGTGTGGTAGTGGTGTTTTGGTGGTTGTGGCTTTTGATTGCCGGAGTTTGCTGCCGTGGGTTGAATTGGAGTTTTGGTGGTGTGGTAGTGGTGTTTTGGTGGTTGTGGCTTTTGATTGCCGGAGTTTGCTGCCGTGGGTTGAATTGGAGTTTTGGTGGTGTGTGGTGTTGGGATTTGGCTGTGATTTGTTCTGTGGATTGGGATTTGGCTGTAATTTTGAAATTTTTTGTAATAAAATTTGTTTGGATGTTGAGAAAATAGTTGAGAAAATGTGAAAAATTTGTAAGAAAATAGCATTTTCAGAATAGAACCAAACACATGAAAATATTTTCTACAACAATTTTCATAATGCAACCAAACACTTGAAAATATTTTCCTTTCCCGAAAATGGCATTTCTGGAAAATATTTATTTTCTGGAAAATATTTTACGGGAACCAAACACAGCCTAAGACTCGATTTTCAGGTCGAGATGTTAGTAAAAAATATAGTTTGAAAATAATGCCTACTAATTATATTGTTTGGTAAACAGGATTAATTTCCAATTTTGGCCGTCCTAAAAGTTAAAATACACATCAATATCAATAAATATAAATAAATATATTGATTGACCTGTATTTTAACTTTTAAGACTTTTCAAACATGTACTTATTACGTTACCAAAAGAGTGTTGCTAAGAATGCTACTTAAAGTTACGTAGTACATGTTTGAAAGGTCCTATTGCATTTGATGCAATTCCTTTGAATTGAATGATTGAGGTTAATAGTTATAAAAAGTAACTTTCAATCTTAACTATTGATTCAAAAAGTTAAGAAAAATTAAAAAAAAAAAGTAAAAAGTGGAAGTTTAAAAGATGAAAAGTGAATAAAATTTGAGAGTGGTAATGGTAAATTGCACGGTATTGCACCGGATTCTAAGAGTCATGAGGTACTTTGGCGCACTCATTTGTGGCACATTCATTGAAAAGATAATTAAAATATAAATAATAAAAAAGTAAGAAACTTGATTTATTATTATAAAAAAGTGAAGAACAGACTCCAAAAAATATAAATAAATTAAAAGTGAGAAACAAACTGCCAACATATTTATTAGTGCATGACATATATAGATCAACCACATTGGTGCCATTCTAAAAAAGATTACATAATAATGTTGCCTTATTTTGCAGTGTGAATGAAATAGCTAGTTATTAGAAATATATCTGGCCATTCATTTCACAAAACAAATAGCATTATTCAATTGAAGTGGACATCATCCATGTGTAAAGGATAATTAATTTTTTGGAGGAGTGTTGCCATACTGCCATCGAAGATGATCCATGTTTTGAAAGCTTATACCACCAGCTACCTCTTCTAATGGTACAGCATCAGATATCTCTTTTAGGTCTTCTTCTGTAAGTTTCACCTTCAAAGAGCCAATATTGTTATCCAGGTTCTTGATCTTAGTCGTCCCTATAAAAGTTCAAGGCAAATGAACGAAAGATATAAGAGATTTGACACATTGGAAAATAAAATCTTGCAAAACAGTTCCAAAGTTATCTGAAATCAGACCCAACCGTATATGAGCATATTAGTTAACATTGATTCATGATTTTATTATTCCACGAACCCAAAATACCACTCTTTTAAACATTTAGCAACTAGACAGATCTACGGCCAATGATGCCATAAAGACATGATGATCACAAACCTGAACCCATTATAAAATCTTATTTAGTTATGAATGCAAGCTAACACATTGTTTATGACTATGTTGACATTAACTAAAATCTGAGTTTTTCTAAGGCAGTTATGACATTATGAGTTTAAAAAAGGCATTATCTATGTAATTTCCAGCCATGAAATGGACTATTCACGTCATATTTACTTGAGAGCTCTCTTCCTCATTTTCCTTGACTTTTAATGTCAAGTTTGTTTCTATAATATGCACTTTATCTTAATTCTACAGGTTGCAGATTAATAGAGGAAGATCATTACACACCAAGTCAACTTAATTTCAATTTGCAGCACATAAGAGAAAATAGTATTAGTTGCATTAAATAGAACTTCAGCCACTTTTCTGTCTCTTTTTTACTTAAAAATATTTTTGAAAAGATGAGGAAAAATTAATTATGTAGCACATTTACACTAATGCAATTAATCAGGACCAAAAAAAAGAAGAAAGCCAATTACCAGGTATGGGTACAATATCATCTCCTTGTTGGAGAACCCATGCAAGTGAAAGTTGAGCAGGAGTGCATTGGTGCTTTCTAGCAAGTCCTTCTATTCGATTAAAAATGGCCTTGTTCTTGACCAAATTTTCTCCTTGAAACCGAGGGTGCATGTCCTTATAGAAGAAAGAGCAGGCAGTCAGTTTAGTTAAAGCATTTTCAATGTTATTATTACTATTATTAATAATATTAAAGAGAAAGGCCAAAATTCTTGAAATTCTTATATAAGATGGTTCTAAAGTATTTTTTTAAGAGCCTTATCCCCCAAAACTCTAGGGTCAGGTATGGATCCTCAACAAACTAATCAGGAATTTGGGGTTGGCCAGGTGTATTTATCTTTGATATTCTTTCATAACCAAAATCATATTCTTTGTTGCATTTTTAATTAATATGCCTTTTTTCTATTTCTTCTACTAATGTTATTTTAGATCTCCTCCTAATTCTTTTTGTTCCCTTGACCATAATCAAATTGCTCTTCCTCATCAATGCAATAATCACTCTCTTTTGCAACTGACTAAACCATCTCAAGCAACTCTCCCTTATCTTATTATCAGTAAGATTCTTATATTTAAATGGGTTTCTTCACTTTGCAGGGCTGGCTGAATGGTAGAGCAAGAGATGCGGTCGCCTAAGGCCCCCAGTAAAAAAAATGCCCCCAAATTTTAACTAATAGGGTTATTTATAATCAATAAATAAAATAATATTTTTTACTAGATGAAAAAAAAATAAATAAATAAAGAATAATGCAACGTCCACAATATTTTTTACAACACTTTTACAACTTATGCTAAGTAGCAGATTGTTACAGCCTGTTATTGATGGCAAAAAAATAATTATAGTGATATTTTCAAATAGAAAACAAAAAACAACTTAAAACTTAGGATTTGTTGTAAAAAATATTGTGAATGTTGCACTTCTAAATAAGAATAATAATAATAATAGTTTAGTTAACAAACTTTTACTAGTTCTCATCTAAATCTACCACTAATATCACTCTTTTACTTACCACTATTAATTTGCCACATTAACAAGTATGAAAAATTTTGTCAAATTTTTTCTGTTTATAAAATTTCTAAAAAAAGAAAATTTTTTACGTAGTTCATGTTAATTAGTAGTAATTTTGCATCTAAAACAAGATAATCAATCTTCGCTTTAGGCCCCCAAATGCATCAAGCCGCCCTTGTCACTTTGTACCCTATTTTTCCTTGTATAATAGCTTTAAAAATGAGATAAATAATGCATTTGCATGAAAAATTGTTTAGGGAAGATTCTTTTAAGAAAACATTTTCAGTAGTAGATGTTACAATGTATAATTCTTTTAAATCTCCAACTCTTTAACATAGTTCATCCAAGTCATGACATGTTAACTGTTTAACATGAAATGTCATCTATGGTATCAGTGAGGTCGATGAAAAAGTTTAATTGCAAATTTTCAAAATTTCAGGGACTTGGTTGCAAACTTTCAAATATTACAGATGAAATTGGAACTTGTAAACTTCAAGGACTAATATAGTGTGTGCCCTTGTAGGAATTTTTCATTCAATGAACCTGAAGAATGCATATTTCAAAGAAAAATATCATTTTTGCCTGAAAAATCATTCAGGCTATTTAAAAGTCTAACAAATAAATGACACAAAGTATTGGTGAAATTGGTACCAAAAAGCTATTTGCAGCCAAACTTTCCACAACTCCTTTGCCAGCAAAAAAACCACGACCAAGAGGACTGTATGGAACTAGCCCAATGCCAAGCTCCCTACATGCACAAAGTATCAAGACTAAAGAGAGCATTCTCATGCTTCAGGATAAGATAAAATTTTCCTTATTTTAGTAGCCATTCAAAAGAGATAATAGTATTGGAAACCCAAGAAAGAATAGGAAAAAAAGGGAGAGATTTTTAGGATAGATGCAATCTGATTCTGATCAGTCAATTATAAAACATCATCCATGAACAGAACAAACCTGCAAAGTGGAATTATTTCATCTTCAATATCACGAGTCCAGAGAGACCACTCCATTTGTAAAGCTGTGATGGGATGCACAGCATGTGCCCTCCTTATTGTATCTGGGCTGGGTTCAGATAGACCAATATACTTGATTTTTCCCTCTTCTACCAGTTTCTTAAGTTCACCAACCTACATTCAAATAAGATGTATCTAAAATTTGCCACCAAAATCCCACCATCACTACAATGAAATAATAAATTTGCAGAGAAATTGACAATTTCAAATTACAAACAAGAAATAATTCAAAAAGGCCAACCATTACAGGCTTGTGATTGAAAGGGCATGAGAATCACTTACAGTTTCTTCAATGGGCACTTTTGTGTCTACCCGATGCTGATAATACAGATCAATGTATTCCACATCAAGACGCTTCAAGCTAGCCTCACAGCTTGAGCGAACATACTCAGGGCTACCATTCACTTTTACATTAGGAAATTCCAGTGTTTGGATGCCAAATTTGGTGGCTATTTGAATTTTTTCTCTTGGCAACTGCTTCAAGGCCTGAAAGATATAAACTTCTTTCAGATAATATCACAGAGTTTTAACCTGGTCCTCAATTATTAATCAATGCTCTAGCAGATGATATAGAAAATAGTATCACAAAGATATTTCTACATCAGTGACCATTTTTAGATTTACTACTAGATAGGAACTAAAACATTTAACTTCTTGAGCTAGTAGAATTAAAATTGGTGTTTATTACCTTCCCAAGCAGAATTTCATTAGTATGGGGTCCATAAATGTCAGCTGAATCAAAGAAAGTGATCCCCTTACTGAAAGCATGCTTTATTACTGCGATTCCATCTTCCTCAGAGAGAGGAGAATTGTAGGCTCCAGTCAGGGTCATACATCCAAACCCCAACTTTGAGACCTGAGAAAAAAGAGTCAAGAATTCAAAGAAATGAACAACAAAAAATTGACAAATATGTTGTAGAATGAAAGTAAAGCACAGCGAATTATTTTAGTAGAG
>JARYZH020002006.1:0-19790 GCA_030021035.2 Notholithocarpus densiflorus | reverse complement strand
ACAGACCTGCTCTCCCACTCTCCCTCTCGGTGGTTCCTTTGATTCTCACAGCCAAAACCCCACTCTCCCTCTCTAACCTCAAATTTGCTACTACCACCACCAGCCATAAAACCCAACCAAACCATAGCATCAAGACCCAAATCCAAAAATCCTATAGCATCCTCCACTGCAAATCCAAAAAACCATAGCATCCTCCATTGCAAATCCACCCCATGCCAGAAACCACCACCACCACTGAAAACCACCGTTGGCCACAAAACCCAAAGAAAAAAAAAACACTAAAACCCTAAACAAACCACACAAACATCAGATCCCACCACCACCGCCGGCCACAAGACCCAAAGAAAAAAAAAAACCCACAAACCCAAAACAAACCAACCACATCAGAGCCCACCACCACCACCGAAAACCACCGCCGGCCACAAAACCCAAAGAAAAAAAAACCCCAAAACCCAAAACAAATCACACAAACATCAGATCCCACCACCACCGCCTGCCATAAGACCCAAAGAAAAAAAAACCCACAAACCCAAAACAAACCAACCACATCAAAGCCCACCACCACCACCACCGAAAACTACCGCCAACCACATTAGAGCCCACCAAAAAAATCATCAATAAACCAAAACCAACCACTACAAAACGCACCACCACCGCTAAAACCACCCAAACCACAACTCACAGCGACCAAACCCACGCACCACTATGAAGAAAAGAGGCATGGGCGAGAGAAATAGAGGCTTGAAAGGGAGGAGAGTGGATTGGCTTGGAGAGAGAGAGAGGATGAGAGGGAGAAGGTGAGGTATGAGGAAGAAGAGAGGAAACAGAGAGACAGACAGGATTGAGGGAAAAAAAAAGTAACGGAGGAAATAGAAATGATAATAACAGTGTAAGGGTGTTTTTGTCTTAAAGGACCAAATTGGTCATTTTTAAAATATCTTGGACCTATTTGGTATTAACCCAAATCTCAGGGGTGTTTTCTGGAATTTACCCTAAAAAATAAGTTTATAGATCAAATAGTAAATAAAATCTAATTAGCACGAAAATTTACATGTGGGTTAAGAACATATAATCTAACGGTTAGATTATCAAATTATGTAACCATGTTAATTTTTTAAGTAGGAGTTGTAACCTTAGGCTATAACCAAGTTTGTAGTTAAAATTTGTCATTCTCTTTTCCATAGTAACTATTGAATTATCAACAAAAATAAAAATAAAAATAAAATTAAATTGAAAACAACAGAAATTAAAGACAATACTTCCCACCATAATTGTTCAAATGTCTTCATCAGAATATCTAAATATAGAGAGAATTATTCTAACCTATATCCTATATTTTTAGGATCCTTTGATTGAACATAAGCTTGTTCAAAGACTAGGCTAGGATCCTCTTTATTTTTTACTAGTCAATGTTTCGTGCAATGCACAATGCATTGTGAAATAATTTATAAGAATTTATAGTATCTCTCATGTATAATACTTATAATGAGATATAATTTTGGGAAATAAACTTCAATTATATTACATGTCATTAAAAATGGAGGAAAATCAAGAATATGAACCAATTATTTGAGTGAATTGAAAATGTATAATTACATCGCTGATTTAAGCATGCAATTATATTTTATACTCTTAATTGCGTGTAATTAAATTTGCTTTTATGTTTTTGCTGTAATTTGTTTCAATTGTTGTCGAAGCAATTCAAATTGAATAAGAAGATAATATTTTAAAACAATTGTTTTTTATATAAATATTATAAAAAAAAAATCACAAAAAATAATTTTACATAAATACTTAGTACACCACCCACAAATAATTAAAAGGCAAAACTTAGTTACAATACATTAAGTACATATTTCCCAATAAAATTCAAATGCGTACAACATGCGTACAACATACCTATTTAATTATTCTTGAAAAAACATAATACTATTCTGTGTTTCATTGATTAATGTAAGCATGTATTTAATGTTGGTGTGGGTATTTGTTCCAAACACTTTTATTATTATTTATTTTCTAGCCGTTGGAAATTTATGAGTAAAATAACCGTTGGACAATTATGATAAAAAATAGCCGTTTGACAATAATGGATAATATAGCTGTTGGGCTATTATGGGTTATTAGTAACCAATAACTATAGACCATTATTGTCATGAATAGCCTATATAATACCTATCATCACACCCTTTCTTATGGGTCATAGTTTATTACTCTATATTTAGATATACACAATTCTATTATATGTCTCTCCCACATATTTTTCTATAATTTATATTTGTTCTAAGGAAAGGCAATAGAGGCTTGTTCTTGAACCTTCGTGAGTGGAAGTGCGTTCATCACGAAGGTTGACGCTATAGTCTAATCCTGGAGAGTTGTTTGGTCAAGAGAACTAGTCGCACTGAGTTTTACTTCGGGTGACACAAATCAACCTTTAAGGACAACACTTTCGCAGCGTGATTCTATAGCATTGTGAGATTGTTCTAAACTCCTTTTTATTTTATGTTCTTGCTAATTATTTGGGATATTATTTGTGTATCAAAACTTGTTTATTCATTATTATTTTTCCAACGTTTAAATTTAATTGAGAAAAATTTATGTAGTCGCTACACAAAATAATGGTTTTTACAACGTTGAGTTTTTTTTTTTGAGAAATAGGACAACTTTTTTTTTTTTTTTTGAGAAGAACATTTAGTTGTAGTGTATGTAAAAAAAAAAAAAAAAAAAAAAAAAAAAAAAAAAAAAATCAATAGATTGTGATATTGCAGCTCTCTTTTTTTAAAAAACCTACCAAAAGGGAATTATTGTAGTGGTCATTATGGTGATTAGTGAACACGGTTGATATATTTGGATTTTAAAACAGTCCTATAAATGCTTCTAAAAAAAAGTGTGAAAGCTCGAATTTGTGTGAAAACACAGGAGTTGTTTAGACCCCCAAATTAAAAATTACGGCTCGGTTGATTTTACTCTAACTTAAACTAAGTGCGGAACAGAGTAAATGCCAGCGAACAAACAATATAACTACTCTAAGCCATATTCATCAAATATCAACAGTAAAATGAAAAAAAGAGTAGGGAAGAAGAATGCAAACACAAAATAACACCCTGATGTGTTATCGAAGAAAAAACCGAAGAACTCGGCAAAAAACCTCTCCGCCGCCCTCCAAGCGGTAAATCGATTCACTAGATAATGAGTTGGAGTACACGAATAACAAAAGACCTTCCAAGCCTAGTCTACCCCATGTACTTGAGCCCTCCAAGCTCCTGCTACCAATTGACTTGACGAAGCCTTGTCTTCTCTAGCTCTCCCGATCACGTAATTCAGCCCGATTGCATCCACCAAACAAATGGCTTTTTCCAATGCTTCCCCACTAGCACCAAAACCTCACTTTACACTCAGGATGGGTGTGGTAAGTGTTTGAGCTATCAACCTCTCAAGGATTTGGATATGGAGATGTAGGAGTTGAGGAAAACCACAATGGATTGTGTAGAGGATTGTGGGTATGACAATCTCTAACTCTCAAGGGTTATGGTTAGGGTTTTCGCTCTAAAAAGCACTCTTCACAATATGTGGGTAATGATGGTATATATAGTGTGGGTGAAGACATAGTGGAGCAAATATGCCAAAATAACAAAACAGAATGTTTCGCGGGTATCTCGCGGAAAGGCCTTACCCGCAAAATACTCGCAAAAACCAGTTGTCATGACTCTTCGCATTCCTATCATATGCTGAGCACATGGCTTCACTTCGCGGGAAGTTTTCTCGCGAGCTACCCGCGAAAACTCCTTTGATCTTCATTTTGTCTTGAGTTTTCACACTCTCTCTCACAAACAACCTATACAATGAAATCTCACATAAAATACATGGTACATAAGATTGAACAAATTACAATCAAATTTTTACAATCAAATTTGGCACGGAATTAAAGCCAATACAAAATAGTTGTAAATAACAACTTTACAAAGTGCTACAATAAGGAGATATATATATATATATATTATATTTTTTATAATGGATTTTCATGATCCCAAAACCTAAAAACAACAATACTAATTTTCAATCAGTAATGTAGGGACATGGGGTCGGTGACCAGTGTTGGCCTAGTCCCAGAGGGATAGGCCCAACCCAGTATCCATAATATGCGGACATAAGATCAATACTCAGGGATAGCCTGTTGTTATTGAATTGGGCTCGGCCCGATGTCAACAAACGGGCTGGGAACAACCGAAGACTCAATAGTCAAATATTGGGTCGGTAACTGAGTGTTGTTAGTGTCTTGGGGGAATCCGCTACCAAAAGCTGTTTGGCGTTTGCTGCAAATTTCAAGAGAGTCTTCAAAATGGACCAATTTACGAGGGATTATGGGCAGAAGTAGGGCCACATGGGAAAAGGTGGAGAAGTAATCATTTAGGTCCTCGCTAGGGGGAGACTATAAAAAGAATGGAGGGAGAATGGAAAAGTGGTTGGCAAAAACAAAGAGAGGGGTGTGGGAGAACAAGAGAAGGAAAGAGAGAGAGGAAGAATCAAAGGGGGTAAGGATTAGGCTTATGACAAAGAAGGTTAGAGGGTTGGGCTGTCAAGGCAGTGTTTGAGGCAATAACTAGTAGGAGTGCAAGGAAATCCACCAACAAATAAATTGGGAGCCCAAATTCTCCACCCCTAAAGGGAGGACCACTGGGTTTGGGTACCACAAGTAAGTTTTGAGAAAGTAAAATAATAAAATCTCACAATATTACATTATTATAATACTTCTATTTTGGTTAGTAATATATATAAAAATATATATTTTTTTTTTTTCTCTTTCGAAAAATTTATTTTATTTTATTTTGACTTATAGAAAAAGTTTAACTACAAAATTAGTTGTAGCCTAAAGTTACAACTTCTTTTAAACAAATAATATTACTAAATATTTTGAAAATTTAATCGTTGGATTACATGTTCTTTACGTTCTTAATATACATGTTAAATTTTGTGCTAATCGAATATTATTTATTATATGATCTATAAATTTATATTTTATGCATAATTTTAAACTACAAAACTTGCAATTTAAATAATTTATTGATTATATAGTTTTTGATCTTTAATTTTCTAAAAAATTTGCAAGCATGGAAGATATAAGAAGAAAATGTAATCTAATGGTGGATTTGTCAAAATTCACTTTCAATAAAAAGATATTGAGTAAGGTTGTAGACTTAGGTTATAACTAATTTTATAGCTAAACTCTATCCCATGATACAATAACACCTTAGTTTGTTGTGAAAGTGAAATTTCGATGTGGGTGAACCCATAAGTTTTTCTTTTAGAAAAAGTCTAGAGGCACAACAAATTTGGTACTTGCTAATATGACAGATTGTTAGTAATATGTAAAAAAAAAGAAAAAAAAAAAAGAAAAAAAGAAAAAAAAAGTGATATTATTGGTGAACTTAAGTAAGAATAGTGAAAGCTTGCAAACTTGGGCTTGTTTGGTAGGATGATTTTTGTTTTTGTTTTCAAAACAATATGAAAACAATGTTCAAAAATTTGAAATTGAAACTAGTTTTCAATAATAATTTTTACTCCCACTTTTAAGAACAATTTTTAAAATTCTAAAAACAAAAAATAAATGTTTGGGAGACCATTTCTATTTTTTATTTTTATTTTTTGAAAAATTTACAATAAATAACATGTAGAGTTTGTAGATTATATATATATATATATATATATATATATATATATTGGATAATGATAAGGAAATAGAGTTCATGTACTTTTTTTTTTTTTTGATAATGATAAGTTTTAAATTTGAAGTGTGAGATTCTTTTTTTGTGATAAAGATAAACTCCTTAATTTAAAGGATAGAATAGTTTGGACAAATTTGTGGGGTCTATTGTTTTCAATTTATTTAAAACTATGTCATTAAAAACATTTTCAATATCTTGAAAACATCCTCTCCGTTTTCAAATCATGTTCAGAATAAAGAAAATAGGATACAAATTTCTTAAAACTGTATTTAGAGAATATTAGTCAAATAATAGATTCAAGTGTAAGACCCACAATTTCTGGATTGCAATACAAAAAACTATATTTAAATACTCTTACCAAATAGGCCTATTGTGTGAAAAAATTTGTCGAATTCTGCGAAGAAATATTATGTGCACAATATTTTCACAATAAATTGGATGTGGTAAGTTGTTATTGGTTGTTACTAGTAACTGGTTGGATAAAAAAGTACATTTTTTTTATAGAGAGTTTCAACCTATGGCGTCCGCTTTTGATGATAGCTCTTTTATCATCAGGCTAAGACATCAATTAGTTTTTGGTGTAGGTAGAGGATTGAACCCTAAATCTCTTATACAACCATCAGAGACTTTAGCAGTTGAGCTGACTGGAACCCACTGATAAAAAAGTACTTTAAGAGTATGTTTGGTTGGGGTGAAAACAGGGAGGATGGAAAATAGGGAGAGGAATATAGGGTGGAAAATGGCATTTTTCACTGTTTGGTTGAGGAGAGAAAACATGAGAGACAGAAAATAGGGAGGAAAATTTTCCCTCTGGGCCCACCTTTTTTTATCCTCCCAATTTGGGAGGAAAATGAGGAGAAAAAAGTGCTGAACGATGCACTTTACATAAATACCCTCAACTTTGCCTTGCCTTGTTGCCTTTTTTTTTTTTTTTTTTTTTTTAACTAGATGTGATTTTTTTTTTGGAACATGATTTTTATTTTTTTAATAAATTTGGGTGATTGCTTTTTTTTTTGGTGTGGTTATTTGTCACTTTTTTTGTTTTTATTAGACACCATTCTTTAACAAGGGTATATGAGTAAATTTATTCAAATTTATTTTTTCCATCCCTCCACTTTTCCACTCTCAATCAAATAAAATAAGAGAGAAAATAAAATATTTTCTATCTTCCCACTTTTCCATCCTCCTATTATTTTCTATCCTCCCACTTTTCCACTCCTCCAACCAAACGGACCCTAAATAATGAGTTCAACCTTCAAATTAAAACATTTGGATGTGATAAATTGTTATTGGTTATTACTGATGATAACCGGTTGGATAAAAAAGTACTTTGAATAATGAGTTCAAACTTCAAATTAAAACTATTAACAATATGTCAATCTCGGAAACTATTAACAATATGTCAATCACGGTCAATTTTGTAATAAGTCGTTATTTTTTTTGATGAATTGTAATAAGTCGTTATTGGTTCTTACTCATCAATAACCAAAAAATAGGCAGCATCTCTGCCCACAATTTTTCCGATCCCAAAAAAAGCAAATATACTCCCACCAAAATTTTCTAATCCCAATTCTTATTCTCATCTTCCCCCCAATTTTCAACCCTAACCCCATCTCCCACCAAAAATTCCCTCTCCATTTTCTCACTCTCACGCATTATTTCTCACTCTCTCTCACATACTCACCACCCACCATTGCTCTCTGTCACTGCTTATCTCTTGATCCAAATTCACCCTTTTCCTCAGGTAACTTTCTAGTCCTGTAGTGTCCATTCTGGATTCTTGACTTTTTAGTTCACAGATTTTGGATATTGTCTGTTTCCAACCATTATATTTTGCTCAGATTTATAAATGGTCTTGTATTAATTTCATTCACCATGGTGTCAAGGAATATAGACGAAACCTAGAATTTATTCTTCTTTAATCTTGACCAGAACATTATCATTTCTCAATTTAAAGAGAGAGGCCCTCACCATTGATTGTCCTGTAAATTGTAATGTCAAAAATTTCGGCCCAGGCAGAGGCAAAGTTTATACCTTTTTGACACTTTGTTTATTTAGAACAGATGAACTGTTTACAAGAGAAAGAAGGCGTGGTGTACTTCTCTTGTAACCCATTAGAACCATCATTAACAAAAAAAAAACAATGCCAACTCTATGGAATAATAATGCCATTAGCTATTTCTTTAGTACAAATGCATGTATTTTGTGGGAAAATTTATGTTAAAAATAGGTTGTGCTAACCAAGAAAATCAGCATTGTCATTGTTGGACAAATCTTGCTGCTAGTCCTTTTTGGGTATAATGAAAACCAGCATGTGGGTATTGGTAAAGATGGCTTTAGTGATTGAGCTTGATGTTTTGTGAGGCAAGAAGTAATTGGTTTGGTGAGAAAAAAAGAATTTGATATGGGTTGAAGAGAGGAGGATAAAAGGGTATTTGGAGAGGAAGGTTTGGTGTTGAGGAGAGTGGATAGAGAGTGAAGGGGAAAGAATGGTTTTTTATGGGAGGAAGGAGAGCAAGGAGGTTCACAAATGTTGCAGCATGAGGAGGAGGGAGAAAGAGATAGGAAGATAATGGTTTTGCTATAACTTCTTTTTCTGTTTTCTAATTCGGTTTGGGATTTGGGTTGGTTTGGATTTGTTTGTGTTGGATTGGTTGGTTGAATTTGGATGAGGATAAGGTCTATTAGCCATGGGAAGCTAATCAGCTATAAGGGCTTTGGTTTCCATACATGGTCGTCATCAAAATGGTCATATATGGTTAATTGTCCCCCATTTCTTAATGTGGTGTCTTTGGTGGGAAAGAAATAGTAGGTGTTTTGAAGATAATGAGAGATTCATACCAAACCTCAAGTTATTTTTCTTTGGAACATTATTGGATTGGTTGCTTGCTTATTGAAACCAATCATTCTCTTCTTTCCTTGATTTTCTTGATTCTTGTAATTTTGTACTTGATTTGTTGACCCCTGTACACTCCCTGTGTACTAGGGTGACCCTTTTTGATACCAATAAAACTTATTACTTATCAAAAAAAAAAAAAAACCTAGACCTTAGCCTTAATCCTGATTTTAGAAAAAATTGCTGTGATGAATCATGAATCTATCACATAAAAAAAGATTATGATTTTAGAAAAAATAAAAAAAATAATGATTTGTATTTTGTCACGTAGGTGGGGTTTTCTATTTATCTGAACTCAGATTTATATATCTTTATATATGCCTATGTGTGTATATATATACACAGTATTATGTATGCAGTTTAGTCATCAAATATCTTCATTAAATTGGCATTGCAGGTAGAAACTAATTGACAAGCTCAACTATTACCTTCTTCAATCTAGTAAGTGCACTTTACAAAGGTTTCTCATTTATTTATTTATTTAGTCTTAAGCATGGTTTTAAAAACCGGTACGGTGAAAAAACCGGAAAATGAGCTAATTACCGGTTTTATGGTCGAACCGATGACGTCATAAATAATTTAATTATTATTTATTTAAATTATATAAATAATTAATAATTTTTTAATCTACTAAAAACATGATTAGGCTCATATTCAAAGTTTTCCCTGGCCTAAGTGAGGTCAAAGTACAAGTCAGTAGGGAATGGGGATGATGAAGTGCCAACAATACCAAGCATCTTTGCTATTTCATATCAACAACTCATGTACCTTTATCTATAGCTTTGTCTTTTAATAAAAAGATACACACAAATTCCACAACAATAAGTTCATTAGTCAATACATTTACATCCAAATGGCAAATAACAAATAAGTTCATTACATTCAAATAGCAAATAAGTTTTAAAGTTTCAAACAAACAACTACTAAGTTTTAAGACCCAAGCCTCATTTGTTATGAAGAAAATTGAAATCAATATCATCATGTGAACCAAATGCTCCACCACTAGCATCATTATCATCATCCTCATCCTCATCTTCTTCATCTTCAACATGAATAGGATGATTTTTATCTCTAAATTCGGGAGGAGCATCATCTTCATCACCAAATGATTCCAAATTAATGTCAGCATCATCCTCAATCACTTCATTGTCCATATCTATACAAATTCTAAAACCAAAGAACAATAAATGAAATAACGATTCTAATAATCATTTCTCATAAATCATAAATAGTCTAATTAAAATATGCAACTAGGCAAAGAATTGTTATATGTTAACCTCTTTGTACATGGCTAGAAGACCCTTCTTCAATTGGATAGGCTCCCTCTTCATATAATGCATTCTCTATCTCCTCATGATCCAGAAATGGAGGTTCCTCATCTTCTACTACCCAAAATTCAGTTTTATCGATGCTTGCATAATCAATTGGATCAAAATTGAACTTCTTCCTTTTGACTCTATATCATAAGATAAACATAATGAATAATTTAATTAGTAATCAAATCACTTATATTTCACAATCACAAAGAACCCACTTGACCAAATCAGTGAATTACTCATATTTCCCCACAAAAACATTGAAACAAATAGATTATATAATATATATACCTTTCTTTCAATCGGTAGTTATAATGAACAAACACAAGATCATTAAGTCGTTGATGCTCCAATTTATTTCTTCTTTTGGTATGTATTTGTTCAAAAACACTCCAATTCCGCTCACATCCCGAAGAGGCAGCTGTTTGGCTAAGGATCCAAATTGCAAACTTTTGTAAAGTTGGAGCACAAGATCCAAACAACTTCCACCACTCATCTAAGTTCCAAATACAACACAAAACAAAGATACAATGAATCAATAAACACAACTATACTTATCCCAAAAATATAAAAAAGAGCTATGATCTTTAAAACATATTTTAATTTTATTATTAGCTAAAGTAAACAATATCTTACCCGGCTGAGATGTCTTGGCTGATTCTTGAGCAAGTTGGGTTCCAAAAGTTTGTTCACACTCTCGAAATAGCCTTAATTCCTCCACCAACTTCAACCGACCAGCTGAAACTTTTGATTCAATAACATCTGTCACAGCAGATTGTGTCTCTAGCCTCTTATTAAGAGTGGATGAGTCATATTGGAATGCAGGATTTAACAAGTAAGCAGCAGCATGAATATCTCTATAGAATTGATTATCCCAACGATCCTTGATAATATTAACATAAGGCTCCTATAGTCTCTTCTTGTCCTTGAATTTTTTTTTGATTCCATTAATTACTCTATACATGCCATCATATACATAACCCATAGTTGGTTTTTCATCAGAATCAACAATGCATAATAAACGAATCAATGGTGACATAATATGCACAATTACATGACAATCATTCCAAAATTGATTGTCAAGAATGATTTTCACCACTGCGTTTGCTTTCTTATCTTTTGCATATCTTGATTCAACATAAAATTTGCTAGTCACCAATGCTTGTAAGTCATGCTTATGTTCCTTAAGACTCCCTAAGGCAATAAAAGTAGTAGCAAACCTAGTTGGTCCTGGACGCACAATTTCAGTCCAATTTTTTCTAGTCCTCAACCAAGCTTGCAAAGCCACATGGTTATAGATGAACACAGTGATCTTGGATGCATGCTTTGCAAGTTTAGCTATATGATCCATCTTCCCAATCTCCTTAAAAATTAGGTTTAGGCAATGTGCTGCACAAGGTGACCAACTAATGTTCCTATATTTTCCACACACAATTCTTCCAGCAGCTACATAATTTGCAGCATTGTTAGTGACCAAATGTACTATATTTGCAGGACCAACCCAACTAACAATTTCATCAAACAAGTTACTCAAATTAATAGCATCCTTAACCAAGTCAGAAGCATCAACAGAACGTATAAAAATAATTCATTTAGGACAATAGACAAGGAAATTAATCAATATTCTATGCCTAGTATCAGTCCACCCATCAATCATTATTGTACAACCAGTGTCAGCCCAATATGAACGATGAGAATCAACAATCAATTGGACTTCTCTTTTTGCGTCTCTCAACAAAGGCACTCGAAGGGCATGATAATTTGGGCCTCTATATCTAGGGCCATAAGAAAGCTACAGCATTGAACATAGGTTGATAATAACTAGAATTCACAGCATTAATTGGAATGCAAGCATCATACATCCATCTTGCTACAGACATATCAACCCTCCACTTCTTTTCTTTGCTAGCAAGCACACTTTTAATAGACGGTTGAGCTCCCGGTGTTGTTCTAGGAGCGAAGTAATTACCAATGTCACCAACCTTTCTCTTGCCAAGATTGGATTTTGGTGGAAAATTACTAGGACCACTTCTATTTCCCCTACCTAACCCCCTACCTCTAGGAGTAATTTCTTGGACATCTTCAAATTCTGGTGAGTCCTCTAATGGTGAATAATTAGATGCTTCTTGATCCTTTTTTGTTTGTTATTTAGATTTTGAAATTTCCTTCAAATTCTCAACCATTTGAAACCTAACATCATAAGGTACAACCATACATGCAGCCACATCACCTTTAATTCCAGCTAGATGTCTTTTCATCCTATTGATGCCCCCTCCTTTATAACTTTTCCCACAATGTATACATCTATAACTACTTTTTTCGTCTTTCAATTCTTCAGTTACATGATCCCATGCGGGATCACATTTCGCTCTCACAGATGAAGAATTAGCATTAGACCCGATTGTAGAAGCATGTTCATTAGATGGTACAGAGGCGGACTCCATTTCACTCAACAATTTCAGATTGACAGCAACCATTTTATCAACAAATAAATTCATCAACACAACATACACAATCAATAGTATAATACTCTGTAAACTATATTTCACAAACAATAATGCTCTGTAAATCAAATCCACAACATACACAAAATCACAAATAAACTAAAATGCCATTGTAAACTAATAATTGAAGTTACCACTTACCAGTGAAGTCACGGAAGGAGAACTTGAGATGAAGCCGAGAACATGGATTGAGAATCTGAGAGGAAGCCGAGAGAAATGAAAAAAAAAAAAAAAAAAACAGAACAGAGAAAATTATCAAAATCAAAATCAAAATCAAGTAATCAAAATCATAAAAAAAAAAAAAAAAAAGAATATTAATTAATTAGTTTATTACCTGATGAAGCCGAGAGAAACGAAAAAAAAAAAAAAAAAAACAGAACCGAGAAAATGAAAAAGAAAATCAAAATAAAAAGAATGTAAGTATAGAACATTACCTAATTAGAAACCTATATGCCGAGAAGCACTGAAGCGGAGAGCAGAGCACAAAGGAAAAAAGAAAAAAGAAATCTCAGCTTGAGTTGAACTTCAGAGAGTGTAGTAAGAGTGTGCCGGTGTCACTGTGCGTGAAGCAGAGAACGCAGAGAGTGCAGAGAGAGGTGTCGGGTGCGTGAGGCAGAGAGAGCTTGATTGAGGCAGAGGCAGAGTGAGATGAGAGAGTTGAGATTTGAGAGCTTGAGGTGAGTGAGGGAGTGAGGCTGAGGCAGAGTGAGGCGTGAGTGAGATGAGAGAGTCTGAGGGTGAGGACTTTAGGCTTAGGGTTAGTTTTTAGGACCAAAACGACGTAGTTTTAACAGAAAAGACAAAAAACCCCCCAACCGGTCATTAACCGGTTCGACCTCCGGTTTTTTCGGTTCTCAGGTTGAACCAGCCGGTTTTTACTGTTTAACGGTTTTTAAAGCATTTCTGGTTTTTTATCATAACCGGACCGGATTAGAGGCCGTTTCCCGGTTGAACCGGTCGGACCGGCCAGTTTGGTCTGGTTTTTAAAAGCATGGTCTTAACCATAATAATATGATTACAATACTTTGTGATAAATATGGTATGATGAACATAGGTTGAGAATTGCTTGTGGTGGTTGTTTGAATTGGAGCAAGTAGGTGGCTTGCATGGAGTGTAAGTGTGGTCTATTAAATATTGGGAGTGATTTTTTTTTTTTTCTCGTTTTTTTTTGGGTTTTTGATTGTTCATTTCTTGATGTGTCTATTGTGCTGTATCATAATAATGAATCTTTTTGATTGATTTGAGATATGGTTGTGGTGGTTGTTTGAATTGGAGCAAGCGGGTGGCTTGCATGGAGTGTAAGAGCATCCGTAGCAGCTGGTGCAAAAATTATGTCATTTTGCCACACCAAATGCCTATTTTATTATTTTACCACATTATTTTACAACATCTCATTTATCAGATGTTTTATAATTCAATTCTATACATTAAAATAATATTTACTACACATTAAAATACATTATTTTGGTTTACCACATCTGTCCATACCGTTGCAAATTTGCAACGGTACAAACACAAATGGTATATGTGCCAAATATATGCAACATATGCAACATCTGCTAGGGAGCTATTTTTTGTGTTTGGTGTGGGATATGTGCCAAATATTTAGCATTTGGCACATATCCCACATCTACTGTGGGTGCTCTAAGGATGGTCTATTATGACATTTGGAGAGTTTTTCCTCTCTCCTCCCCCCAACCCCCTTGTTGTTTGTTCATTCCTTAATGTTTATGATGTAGTATATCATAACACTCAATAGGAAAGATTCATATGGTTCTGAAGTTAAAGAAAGTGAAATTGAAAATTGTAATGATAGTTCTAACTATGTTTTATTTTTACAATGGCATGTTGTAAATTTAATTTTAACTTAATGTATGTTCGTATGTACAAGAGTTGGATGAATAAAAAGAGGATCTAAAGAGAGTACATACAAGGGGTTTGGGATTTTATCTAGTTTGCTATAAAAATTGGATCTAGGAATAGGAAAATTTCATGTCCATGTAAAAAGTGTGCGAATGTATATTTATTTGAACCACTAGTTGTGCGTGATCACTTAGTGACCAATGGATTTGTATTGGTTATGATCCTTGGTTTTGTCATGGCTAGTCTATATTTGTTACCAGTTACCACATCAGTAGAGCTTCTAATAGTGAAGTAGAAGATTGAAAAATGAATGTGATGAAATACGTGGGATGTTGCATGAAGTGATCTCTAGGCATAGCCGATTAATGGATGAATATGGAGATGCAAATAATCTGGAAGAACCAGTATGGGAAGGTTCAAATGTGCAACGATGTGAAGAAGATCCTAATGAAGATGCTGATGAATGTGAAGGTTGCACAAAATGCATTCAAAGTTAATTAGTTAGTTGGACTGTTTTTTGGAAATCGATTTTAAGAAACTCGACTTCTAGCCAAAATTGATTATAGTAAACTCGTCTTCCAGCCAAAATCGTTTTCCTCTTTTTTTTAATCCATTTTCGGTAGGAAGTTGAGTATGGTAAACTCGACTTCCACTGAAAGTCGATTTTGCTGTACTCGACATCAAAAAAGAGTCCAACTAACTAATTAACTTTGAACGCATGCCATCCGCCTAAAATGTTTCCAGAATTATATTGTTTGGCAAATTTTGCCCAAGTTATCTGTTTTTGTTTACTTTTTCTTTTTTTTTTGACGAGCTGTTTTTGTTTACTTAAACCACTTGAAATGTCTTAGTAAATGGAGTAATGAGTCATTTATGATGTTGCTTGAAGTGTGTGTTTAATTACTGCTTTTTGGGCAAAAGTTCACAATGGCATTTCCAAATTGGGATTTTTTTGCATTTGTTTACATTTTCGTCAAAGTCTTTTTCTCTTTTTTGAGTCCTCTTAATTAAAAATATAGTGTATTGGGGTTAAGAATCTTGTCTGCTCTTATTAAATTATTTGTTATTACGCATACTAGAAGACTTTTTGGTCAACATCAAAAACTAAATTTTTTACACAAGGACTAGTCATGTTCTCATGGTTATTCTGTTCTTTCCACTGTAATACAATCTAACAAAGAAATTTGAACTGGGTCATATGGATGCCCTCTTCGTAATCAGATCACATTAGCACTTCATTCTCGCTAGAAAGGTAACGCTATTTTTTTAAAAAGACGACTTTTGTAGATTGATGAATTCCTTGCTGTTATCAATAACATTGTTTTCATCAAACCAAAAAAAACAGAAGGATGCAGCATGAGAGGCACCTCCTCTGCGAACAGCTCCTTAAGAACATGATTTATTTGCTTGTCTTCAGCCAGCATTGCTAGTGCCATACTGAACTGTTCATTTGATAACACATAGTCACTGATTCTGGAGACTAACACCAGGTTTCTAGTCCTAGAATCTAGGTTTCACTAATAATTATTGATTTGTCTGAAGCCTATTGCATTTCACGGATCAAATAGATGTGAGAGAACCCAGATAATTGTAAAGCTTCTGCTCATGTACCTGCTGTTTTGTGTTAATAAAATTCTTACTAATTCATATAAAAAAGTTGGTTGAGAGTTTAGGTTTTTTAGTAGCTAATTTTTTATACATTTAGAGAAGTAAGCTAAAGTTATTTTATATTTTTACTTATTTTAAGATGAACTTTAAGTTCCCTCTATGGAGCTCTCTCATCTAATTTTGTGATCTTTCTATTGTTTGATTATTAAGTGTTGGAGTAGTAATTGGAAATTTGAGTTTTAACTTGTTTGGTTAGTAATTATCATTAGCATCAATATCATTAACATTAATATGATTTTAATGGTTGGTTATACTCCATAGATGGGTAAATAGGCCACTTCCAACTTTGAAGCAAACAAAAAGTAGAGTATTATGGAACAACCCAACTTTGACAGCTACATTTTGTGATCCTTGTGTGGACAAGATTCAAGGTGGTCATAGAAATAAATACGGTTGCTTTGGTCAGGGATGTTGGACCAAGTTGGTGTCCAATATCATAAGTAGAACCGGTAAAGATTATGACGAGGATCAGTTAAAAATTAGGTGGGATGTGTTAATGATAGATTGGAATCTCTAGGAAAAATTGAAGTTGGGGGACACAGGACTAGTTAGTGATTAATGGTGGGACAGAAAGTTGAAGGTGAGCTGTTCGTATTATTAATATGTAGTTTCTTTGGAGATAATTATGACCTGTTATAATATGGGTGTAATGAAAAACGCATATTTTAAGAAGTGCCTCAAGCTTCAAAATTTCGAGAAAAAGGTCTAGAGAACCTAGAACAACTTGATAAGGCGTTTAGGGATATTACAACTTACAATAACTTGAATGAGTTTCATTGACCCTTGCTTCAATCATGCCACCTCTAGAGTTGCCTAAGGAGTTTCTGGAATCTGGTGATTAATTTGGTAGCCTTGCTTTTAAGGATGATTAATGTGAAATGAATATCAACATTGATAGTTTAGGGTAAGAAGCCCATACTGGTCCATTGCATAGTTCAAGAAAGAAGCGGCTCTGTGAATCTATACCCTTACAAAAGAAAAAGAAGTTAGGAGGAGCTGCAAAATTGGATAATCTTCTTAGTCGCATGCATATTCATGTGAGCTTAGGAGTTTAACTAATTCAGGAGAGCCACAAACTTCAATTTGTAATGTCATGAAATGTGAGTACACTTCCTGGTGTGGAGGAAGGCTCTAACCTCTACTTTGCAGCTTCCCATATCTTTATGAAAAGTCAAATAGAGAGATGTTTGTAGTTTTGAAGAAACTAGATTCACAGCTTAGGTGGCTAAAGTAAGTGGTCAATTCAAGGAAGTGACCAACCTTGCACTTTCATCTTTCAAGAAACAAAAATTTGAAAGCGTTAGCTTTGGACTATTTTGTGTTAGCCTTTTTGTTGTTTTTGTTGCTAATGTATGTTGTAATAGCTTTGAACTATTCTTTGTGCTATGTTGTATTAGCTTTATACTATTTTGTGTCATGTTGTATTGGCTTTGGACTTTCTATGTGCTATGTTGGATTGAACTTTGAACTTTCTATGTGCTATGTTGTAATAACTTTGGATTTTCTGTATGTTATATGTGTAATTTGAAACTTGTACTAAGTGTTATTGTTGTCTTTTAAGTTCAAAGGTTAATTATTTGTTACTTTGTTGTATAGGCTACGCATACATGGATGATTATCTTAGTAATAGTAATGATGGTAGTAGCGTTACCGAACAGTTAATGGATGGGGATTATGGAAGTCATTATAATGATGGTGGTGACTTGAATGATGACAATTATAACAATGGTGACAATAATGATGATGGTGATGACAGTAATGATGACGATGATGATGACAGTACTGATGACGACGATGATAGTGACGATGATTTTGATGATGAATTTGTTGAACTAGTGTATGTTGCATATGTATTAGCTGTGATATGTTGCATGATGTACATTAATGAGACTCCTTGTAGAAATTTTGAACAAACATGGCAACTTAGTGAATCTGGGCCCTCACAAAAGAAAAGGAAGTTAGGAGCTGCAAAATTGGATAATCATCTTAGTCGCCTAGAAGATGCATGTGAGCTTAGGAGTTTAGCTAATTCAAGAGAGCAACAAAGTTCAATTCGTAATGTCATGGAACTTGTGTGTACACTTCCTGGTGTGGAGAAAGGCTCTGACCTCTACTTTGCAGCTTCTCATATCTTTTTGAAAAAGTCATATAGAGAGATGTTTGTAATTTTGAAGAAGCCAGATTTACAGCTAAGGTGGCTAAAGGGATTGGTCAATTCAAGGAAGTGACGCACCTTGCATTTTCCTCTTTCAAGAAACAAAAATATGAAAGCGTTAGCTTTGGACTACGTTTTATTAGCTCTTTTTATATTTTTTGGTGGTAATCTATGTTGTTTTAGCTTTCGACTATTTTATGTGCTATGTTGGATTGAACTTTGGACTTTTTATGTGTGCTATGTTGTAATAGCTCTGGATTTTCTATATGTTATATATATATATATATATAATTTGAAACTTGTATTAAGTAGTAGTAGCTTTATTGTACTGTTAATGGCCAAGGATGATGGAAGTCATTATAACGATGGTCACGGTTGGAACTGTGGCAATTATAGTGATGGTGGCGTATTTGATCATTTTTTCTACATTATCATTTTGTGCTCCATAATGATGAAAAAATTAAAGATTTAATTACTATTGATAAGAAGTCATTAATAATAATGGCAAGCTATTATTATTATTATTATTATTATTATTATTATTATTATTATTAAGAAGGTGAAACCATAAGTATTGAAGATTTTTTTTAATATGTACTTTGTCTTTTTTGACAATTTACACCTTAAACTACAATTTGGATAAGTGCTAGTCAAATATTCAATTAAAAAAAAAAAAAACATTTTTTAACAACTTTTACAAAATACTTTGCTTTTTTAAAAATCTGATAAGCTAGCATAAAAGCCGCCACTTTTACAACAGCTGAACCAAATTGTCAACCATATATACTCTTTACAAACCGTTTCTATTGGGGTGTTAGTTATTGACAATTATTTTAGCGAGAGTTCTTTTGCTCTCGCACAATGTATCCTCAAGGCTTTCAACTAGAGACTAATCATTGTTCGCGTCGGATGGGCCTACAAAGGAGTAAAGCGCTGGCCCAGGAAATTCTTTTCAAAGTGCAGGTAGCAGGACTCGAATTGGAGATCACACCCAGTCAAGCCCAGTACAAGCACCTTGAGACCGAGAGCCCAACCAACTCGGCCAACCTCCTGGGTTATTTTAGTGAGAGTTCGCACTTGTTGGAACTTGGTTGTGGGCAATAACTGGGTAAAGTTGGTGCAAATTTGACACTATGTGGGAGTGTTGAAGTGTTTGCATGACCATTGGAGTTTAATTTGTTGGTGTTTGAGTTGTATTTGAATTGCATTTTTAATATTAGTGAGGGTCTAAATGTTGCATTATGTGTAAATTTGGCAGTTATTTTCTACAAATACTATATTAACTGAAGCCTCTAACATTTTGTTGACCTCATGAGAGCATGCCACATAGTCTTTGCAGTTCTCACAATTTTCCACATCACTTAATTCTTAATTTTTTAAAATATTTTTATTTCAGTAGTTGTTTCCCTACTTCCTCGATACTTTTTTTCCCTTGCTCTCATTGCCCTGATTGAAGCCAGAAGCCCTCCCCTTCTCCATCTGCCACTCTTTGTCCCAACTTCTTAGTGCAAATTGTCATACAATCTCTCCTCTTTCTCTCAAACCTGGTCTCACATCTTGACTCCAATTGCTCAACTTCCTCCAATCACTTTAAGTTGTATAAAGCTAGAAACAGTCCTAGACCATGGTTCACGTTGCCTTCATCTCTGCTACCCTTGACAAGTTGCT
>JARYZH020002005.1:0-19792 GCA_030021035.2 Notholithocarpus densiflorus | reverse complement strand
ATTTTGACAAATTTTCCATGAGTTGAGAACTTTTTTTTTTTTTTTTTTGTGAATTATAGCTGAACCTCTCAGTTTTCAGTCCATAAAAGCTTTCCTGTTTGAGTAATTTTTGTACGTTAGCCCAATATTATAGGCAGTGCGTTTTTAGAAGTAGATGAATTTTAAAGGTGGCATATCCTATAACCAAGATTGAATTTTGTGACTATGGAAGAAGATGGAATACATTAAAATTCAGAATGCATAAAAACCAAATCACGGAAAATTTTGTTTTTGATCAAACGTTATAGCATGCTACAAAATAGGGGTTGCTTATTCCTTCCCATATCCCTCTCTCCTTGGACTAAACTGACTTCCTTATTGAAGGAATCTACCAGTTTGCTCGAGTCTAGTGGTTCTATCAATTCTTGACATTGTCAAGCAACACTCTACTTCAAGTTATGGATTATGTGACCCTTAATTTGTAATTTGTTGAAACTTAATAATATAATGATGTCGGTTATGCTTAGCTTGTCATATCAAGTACTAATAGCAAAGTTGAGTTGCCTAGAGAAGTTAAAATCAAATTGAGGAACTCATGAACAGAAAAATTAATGTGGACACAAAAAGTTCATAGCAACTGGATTATCTTTGTGGACTAAGATGCCAAATATTTTCAGAAAGTGATTAGGAGAAGAAGAGCTAGTAATTTGATTGTGCATCTCAAGAAGGAAGATGATATGTGCATTGATGACACTAAGGGGGCGTTTGGTTCGCCGTGATGTTATATTACGCCGTAATATTACGTTATTGTAATCTTACATTAATGTAATTTTAACATAAGAATACAACATTACATTGTTTAGGAAGGTGATGAGATTAAAATGATGCGATATATTTTGTAATTTTAAATTATTGTAATGTTAGAAAAAATAAAATAAACCAAAAACCTTAATATCGCATCATCGTAATGTGCATCACATTGAGAGCACATCACAGCGACCAAATGCCCCCTAAGAAGATTGAAGGGGCTTTTGTGCAAAATTTCAAAATTGCATACAGACAGTAGGACACAATCGAGTATTGAAGAGATTGTCCATCAAATTAATGAGCTAGACATTCCTTCTCTATCAGCAGCAGAAGTCATATTTATGGATGGCTTTGTGATAAAGTAAAATATTAGTGCAATTGTTTTCTAATTGGTAGCAATGAGGGCAATAGAATCATCAGATGACACTCCAACAGCATAGTATCAACACTTTTGGATATTACCAGAACTTCAAGTATCTCTACCATATGCAAGCTTCTTATTTATTTATTTAAACTCAAACCACCTTCTAAAATCCCGAATTTTTTTGTCATTTAATACGATTTTGCTAACAATTTCGTTAAAAAGAGACCATTTCACGGATTTATGACGAGTGTGTGCATAAATCTCCTAAGAGACATTCATGTTTCACACAACGAACATACTCAATGTACATGGATGTAAGTCAAATCCTATTGGAGCCCCAACGATGGTACATACATAATAAATTTTACAATATTTATTTTTATTATTTGTTGAGGTGACAAATTGTAATTAGTACAATATCACTTTCACTCGGACCAATATTAACATCACGTTTTTTGAATACTAATCATAATCAATCAACTCAACAATCACAAAAGAAAATGGTAGAATTGGTTGTTATTAGAGTTATTGCACGGAAAAACCTACTTGTTCCATCAATTAGTGTGAGCCAAGTCATAAATGGGACCCTGAAAGTTACTATAATCAAATTCTGGTCTACCATCTTCATCTTTTTCTCTTTCTTTAACAATTTGCTTTTAAATAGGATTTGAATCCATCTTTTTCTCTTTCTTTAACAAATTGCTACTAATATGATTTGAAACCATGACATACACGTGCTCTATAAAATTATGTATTTTCTATATGATGCAACTCGTGTATCAACCACAATTTATTCTAGGACCACAACCCTTAACATACCCTTTCCCACAACTATCCTAAGTGGCAGATTATTTATCACTTTCATATAGACCCATCATTTTTTCTCTATCAATTACAGTCAGCCACATAGGAGAGTTGTGATAAAGTGTGTGAAATATGTTGTGGTCTTAGAATTATTGTTATTGTAACACATATGTATCAGCCAAATATTATATATAAATATAAACAGTAGCATGAATCTCACATATCTACTACTAGCTAGCAAAAATAGCCAACAAAACAAACTATGGCACTAACTGCTACTAGCACAGCCACCATCACCACTTTACTAGTCTCCCTCCTCTTCCTTCCCAAATTTTATTCTTTTGAACTCATCATAGACTATGATTATTCATCAATCTCAAAATCAGACGTGGATCTTTTGGAATTTCCTCTGAACTTAGAGTTCTTGGAAGCTGAATTCTTTTTGCATGGCTCTTTGGGTTGTGGCTTAGATAAATTTGCTCCAAATTTAACCAAGGGAGGTCCATCACCTATTGGTGCTAAAAGGGCAAAGCTGGACCCTTTTACCCAGGATATTATCAAGCAATTTGCTTTCCAAGAAGTTGGACACTTGAGGTTTCTCTCTTGAAATCATTATTTAATTTCTTTCACTCTTTTTTGTGTGTGTTTAATGGCTAACGGGTTTCAATTAGTTTAATTGACAAAGATTTTTGCCCTTGAATAAGGGATTTGGATTTGAATCCCACATTGATGTCTTGACATGATGACAAAGACCAATCATCATAATGTAGATACTATAGATTTTAAATACTATCATAGCTATAAAATTATAAATAAATAAATAAATCATGGTACTAATTACTAAGTTTTTGATGCAGGGCCATTCAAAAAACAGTTAAAGGATTTCCAAGACCATTATTGGATTTAAGTGCAGCATCATTTGCAAAAGTGGTTGATCGTGCATTTGGGCGACCATTGGCCCCACCTTTTGATCCTTATGCCAGTGGACTAAACTTTCTCCTTGCATCTTACCTTATTCCTTATGTTGGACTCACTGGCTATGTTGGAGCAAATTCAAAACTACAAGCCCCTGCTTCCAAAAGGGTAACCAAGAGTTAAATTTGATCATCGATCCCTAGTAATGTTCTATGAAATAGACAGTAATAACAATATATTGCTTCTATGTGCATGTAAATATATTCACACACACTACCATTGTTTTTATAGAATAAACTATCATTTTTCCTCTACGAAATGATAAAGCTTAACAAGTAAATTTATAATTTTTAAAAGGTCTACAATCAAGTTATATAGAGTATAATTCACCTAATAGTTTTTTATTGGATTAATATTTTAAAAATCCTATTGCTGGATTATATGTTCTCTATATTTTTAACATGCATGCCAAAGTTTGTATCAATCAATGTAATTTACTTTTTAATCCACAAACTTCTTTTTTCTACCAATTTTAAAGTAAAAAATTGAAATTTTAAACATTTTATAGATGACATAATTATTAATCTCTAGTCATCTTTATATTTTTCATGCATATAAGTTATAAGAAGACAATGTAATTCAAGTTATTCAATGGTGGATTTATCAAAATCCACATTTAATTTATATATTAAGTGATATAACATTGATAAAAGTTACACTAACCATTTTTTGAGATGAGAGGTAGACTGCCTGGTAGAGTAGAGATAGGAGTCAAGTTCACATCATTAAGCCATCATTTTGACAAAATGTGGATGTGGATATGTTCAGCTTGTTGCAGGCCTTTTAGCCGTGGAATCAGGCCAAGATGCAATTATTCGAGCCTTATTATACGAGCGTGCAACAGTGAAAGTGCCACCATATGGAATAACTGTGGCAGAGTTTACAGATCGCTTTTCAGAACTAAGGAATAAGCTTGGGCATGCAGGTTTTAAAGACGAAGGCCTTGTGGTTCCCCCAGTTGAAGGTGCTGAGGGAAAGATCATAGGGAACGTACTTGCTGGAAATAGAAACTCCATTGCATTTGAAAGGTCCCCAGAAGAGGTATTAAGGATTGTGTATGGTGGAGGTAATGAGCATAAACCCGGTGGGTTCTATCCAAAAGGAGCTAAAGGTCGCATTGCCAGATCTCATTTACATTCTATGCCTACAGCTTGATTAAAATAAAACTAACTTTGGTGGTGTTTTTTTTTTTTTTTTTTTTTTTTTTTAAATTGTTTATTTCAGCGTTTAAATTATGTGCCCTTTGCATTGATAACAAATAAATCTTTTGTGAGTCTTTATGATTGACAAATTACTGTTTTTAGCTTTATCAACTTTGTTCAAATGCTTAATTAGACTTTGTGTAGAATCCAGCTAACTTATTAGTAATCAACATAGAATAAGTGTCATAAGTTCAAATCCTATCATATCTTAATAAAATGAGGGGGAAGAGGGGTGGGGGTTGGAGTTAAGTAGGTAAGATTAATTAAGCTAACAATATATCATATATTCATATCCTTATCCTTATCTAATTATATATCTAACTCTTAATAATTTGAAATCCTAATAAATTATAACCCGAGAGGGCCGAGACTAAGTGGTGAGCTTGAAATATGCCATATATATAGGGCTATCTCAAGCTGCTGTATGAAGAGGACACTTGCAAGGAGGTAGCTCAATAAGAACCTCCACAGACTAACTACATTAATACGAAGTTCACGAGATCATAAAGTTTTAGAGTTAGACACATTTCCTTGATTTTTGGTCTCCTTATAAACTCTTAATCTAATCTACTCTTTTCTATTTTTATCTTCTCTCTCTATTTCAAGTTAATGCGATTGACATTTTTTGTTCATTCGGCTTACCCACCTCGGGAGATTGTATAGTACCGAGGGAGGACATGGTTATTCCATGAATTTTGGGGTAATAGTGAAAAATTCTTATCTTTCAACATTAATAGTATGCACCTATCTAGAGTATGTATACTTTTTTAAATGGTTAAAAGTATTAGAAGGGGAAAAATGTAGAGGATTTTTTTTTTTTTTTTTGAAAAAACCAAATAGTGTAAATAAACATTTTTTTAAACACAAAACTGAATTTATTTTCTTAAAAATCCTAGAGAAAACACTAATGAAATGAGGAAGACGAAAACCAAAATATTCATAAACGCTTAAAACAATCACTTAGACATCTAAAAACATCATATGATATAGGCATAACAATTTGTTGCTAATTTGTCAAACAAAATATTTACAAATAGTACTGAAAGAAAAATACATGAAATTAATTTGTGTAGACCATCTTTTTTTAACTACTCAAACTATTCCTCATCATATCTTCTTGTTGTTTTTCAAAATAAACTAAAACCTAACAAAAACATGAAATAAGACATTATAATCTGATTCCCCCCCCCCCCCCCCCCCACTCAGGTCAACACTAAACACCCCACACACATATATATTGAAAGGAAACACCATACATATTAAGAGCATTCATAAAATGACAAAATAAATACTTGCATCAAGGAAAATATATGAATTTATTAATATAAGACAATGAAGGTACAAACCACTAATAGATCTATATAACACGCTTGATTTGGGCTCTTTCTAATGAGAAATTTTGGGTTTGTATCACCATTACGTCCTCCTTCAAATGTATAAAATCACGGCTTTTTTTTTTTTTGAGAGATATAAAATCACAGCTTTTAAAAGCCATCTCCCTGACACTCCCACATTGCATGGGATATGGATTCAACCTCCCCTCCACATATCTCACATTTTGGCATTAGGTTTAATCAGCTTCCTTGCCAAGTTGTGTGTTGTAGGGACGAGGGAGGATATATTTAATTGCAGGCCCTCCATAGAAGCACCTTTTAACTATTTCGGCACCTCGGACTGCCATATTGCCCTCTATACATGCACTCTCTGTGTCTACAAAATTCGAGCATTCCGCATAGGTTGGGTTGGACGATGCTCAAAATTAAGCTAGGTAGAATGAACAGAGAAAGCTCTTGCCTTGCTATGGGTCCAAACTTACTTGACGATTTGGTATGCTTGGATTTTCTATTAAAATTCTGGATATCATCTCTGCTTACTCTTCGTTGAACACTTCTCGGATAAGTGAAAGATTCTACTAAGTCAAGTAGCTTTGCTACTCTTGCCTAGGCATCCAGACCCCTCTCAAGGAGAGGACTTTAGCATGGTACGTTCAAGGTAGGCACCCATTTATCACCATATATATGGACACTCTTTCCATTCCCTATCCTCCACACCAGCCCTATTGGCTATTGCAAATTTGGGCATGCACAACTTTATCCCATTTTTAGTCAAAAATCGGCTTTCTTCCCTCCCCTTTGCCCCCACCAAAATTTTGCCTTAAACATATTTTGTTCATAACTTCATATTATAATATTACATAGTTTTTTAACTAAATAAGCTTCTTAAAAAAATAAGTAAATAAAGCTATCTAAAACTATGAGATTTATATACAACAACTATGTGTACGTTTGGTATTCCATAGTTTCTGATAATTTATTTGCTAAATATTAGACAAAAAATATTATAGCTTTTATGCTAAATGTATGACAAAAATATTAAAGTTTGCTTTTTTTTTTTTTTTTTAGTTAATTTTGTTAATTAAAATAAAAAAACTGCAACAAAAATTAAAAAACAAATTTTCTATTGCCAATAGGATAGTATGTATCAACAATACTATGGGGGTACAACTATTCTTACACTCAATCTTACAACTTGTTAATTCGTTTGATTAATTATGAATGGTTAAGTAAAGGTGGTGGGTCACACAAGTTAGTATTGTTAATCAAATATTTAAATTTCAAGATTTTATAGTATATAATTTTACATAAAAAAACAAGTTTATTGATTGAATAGTAAATAACATCAAATTTGAACGAAATTTAACATGCATGTTATGAACATAATAAACATGCAATCCAACAGTTAGATTTTCAAAATTCACATCCAATAAAAAAAAATATGAGGAGTTTGAAGGGTACATTGTTCTGATTTATTGAAGGGAAAAGTTAACGGATGCCTTAAGGCATTGGTTTATGAAATATTTTTAGAAACTTTTTATAAAAAAGAAAAAAAAAATATTTTTTATGGCTTTTTATATTTCTATAAAAGTGGTGTCAAAATTTTCTTAAAATTATTTATTAACAATTACCCTAAGAAAACCCGTTAACATGACTCTTTATTGAATGAATGGTTTTAGGACCACAAACTATTCCACAACTTTTTGTCACAAGAAGTTGTGCAATCGTTTGTGCAAAACTTCTAAAACTACATAAAATGCCACAATTGTTTACGTGGCAAACTATAGGCAGCGGATAAAAAAAAAGGTAGTTGTACGGGCATCAGGTATGGGCCCAACCCATTAGCCCCTATATGCTTGAGAACTATGGGCCTAGTAGCAGATCATGGGCCATATTAATCCAGAAATCAACGGCAAGTCGAGGATCGAACTAATCGATAACGATAGTGCCTTGGGGGAAATTAGCTGTCAAGCACTGTTTGGTAGCGAGTGCAAGTTTATAGATAGTCATATCTGACACAAGAAGTGGGCCCCATCTAGTTAGGAATATATTCCAGAAGGGCCCCACCAACATAAAAAGCCTCTCCCATCATCATGACAACCCCACTAGGGGCCGAAGGAGTGAAAATGAGGGTTGAAAAATTTGGAGAGAGAAATTGATACACTAGAAGAATCAAGAGAGACATTGCTAAAGGGGAGGGAGCTCAATACGCATCTCGAGACTTCGCTGGAAACACATAGAGGGAGATAACATTCTAGTTGGGCCTCAAACTCCATCACTTGGGCTATTAGGTTGGCCTCAAAGGGTCTTACCATTGTAGTAAATTCTTCACCCACCTTAAACAAATAAATTGGGAGCCCGACATCATAATTCATCAGGCATTTTAGGTCGGGCTACCATAGTAATTAGTTCATGTGAAAGTAACAAGCAACTAGTCACAATTTGACGTGTATGATAATCGTGACATTTTATGTGGTACTAAAATTATTTTTGATTGTGGTACTAGCTACTAGGTTTTTTTTTTTTAATCTTAATCTGGATGTCTCGGCCACGTGGCAAATAAGGTGAATTTTGAAGTGCCTTTTAGCCGATATGGCAAAATAAAAGCCACACAATGTCAAGTGAGGGCAAATGGTTGTAGTAACTACTACTACTACTAACAAAGTTTGGAGCAAAACCTAGTAAACAAGCAAAGAAATCATTCGCATGATTAGAAAAGCAAGAAAGAAAAAATGTCACAGACACCGAGAAAGTGAGTGAGCCATCACTGTCATTAATTCATTAAAACTCACAAAAACCCACCAGTGTCGGAATTATATATATACCAATAAAGAGAGAAATCGCTTATATATTTTTATCATTAGGGCGAAGCGAACACAAATAGAATCGCGGCTTATCTAAGCGACTTTAGCGAACAACCACCATGGCCCACGGTGGCTATGGCAAGCGCAGGGTCAAGCCCGCCGCTCGCCGATCGAAGAGCTTGGGCGTAGAGAAGAAGCCCAAGCCCAAGCCTAAGGCCAAGCCCGTCACACTCAAGAACCAGATTCGATCCATCGAGCGCATGCTCAGGAAGGTACTTTTTGTTTTGTTTTATTACGGCGTCTGAATTTGTTTATGAACTGAACTTTCTTTTCGTTATTAGGGTTAGGTTTTTGTGTGCCTATGTGTGTTTCAGTAAAGTTAAGTCGCTGTTTGGTTGCTGAGAAAAACAAAAATCAGAAAGGTTGGAAAATGGAAAGAGAGTTCTTAGAATTGAATATTGGCATTTTTATCGTATGTGGCCTAATCAATTAGGTTGTTTGGGTCAAATTACCACATGGGTTGTATGTGGAGAATTAAATGCTGGAATTATTGTTTGCTTTTGATTTTTATAATGGTTTTCTGGCTGCCAAGGGTTTTGTAGCTCAACTGGCACCTCCTGGTGTTTTGAATTCAAATCCCTCCACCCCCATCTATTGAATTATAAAAAATAAAAAAATAAAAAAAAGGTTTTCTAGGTTGCATTGCTGACAATATGAAATGGAAAATTGCTAGCTGAGCTAGTTGCAATTTAAAGATTAATGCTTCATTCCCTTACTTTTAGTATACCTTCTATAAGCATAGTTGAGATTTGCCACCGTAGAGTTGATTCCATGTAACGAGTGCTAGTGCTATTTTTCCCCATTTGGCGAATTAATGTGTGTCATTTTTCACAAAGTTGTTGCGTGCACCCTAGCGCCAATGAGTTTTGGCTCAAATGGGATTTCCTCCTCCCATAGGAGTGGGTGGAGGGTGAGTTCGTGGGTTCAAAACCCACTGGGTACATGTATAACTTGCCAATAAAAGAAGTTTAGTGCATCCTAACTAATATTTTACTTTTTCAAGGATTTACCACCTGATGTGCGGGAGGCTCAAGAGAAGAAGCTAGAAGGACTCAAGAAACAGCAGGAGATCCATTCTCGTCTTGCTATTGAACGCCAAATATTCTTGCGAGATAGGAAGATAAAATTTTTTGGTATGTTTCCTTGAAGTTTGTTCATGGTTGACTTTCTTGCATAGTGTGAAACTTAATAGCATTGAGAATGAACATTTTACTTAACTCATGCAAGTGAATATGTGCCCTTTTCAGAGAGAAGAAAGGTAGAAAGAAGAATAAGACGTCTAGAGAAATCCCAACGTACTTCATCTGGTCAGGCACAAGATGCAGAGATTGCTGACCAACTTTCTAAATTGAAAGAAGATCTTGAATATGTTAGGGTGAGATAAATATTGAATGCTCTGATATGTTGCTTCAAGAATTCGGCAATATGGCATTTGTAGATATATTTTGAGCTTAGCTAGATAATGTTTGCTGCCATGAGAATTTATGAGCTTTTTCATGCCTTTTAACCTTACCAAAGCAATATTTTGAACATAATACTGTGGCGATTCACTTACGACAATGCTAAACTGTTTGTTCGAACTTATGTCCTATATGGAAAGAGCTATAAAGTTAGCTTTGCTTTGATCACAGACTTGAGGCCCCTTTTTTGTGAATAACATGCTTACCATTAAGGATAAGCCATCGGGGACTAAAAGATCATGTTTAATTGAATTGCAGTTTTTCCCCAAGACTGAGAAATATGTGTCCTTATTTACTGGAGGTGATGGCTCAGACATAGTTGATTCGAGAAATAAATTGCGCAAGCAAATCAAAGCCAACTTAGTAGCTGCTGCAGCTAGTGGGAAGGATTTGGAAGGTATTTACTTTGCTCTAGTTTCATTAGCACTTTGCCACATTTTGTTTGGAGATTGACTTATTTTGCTTAATTACTGGGCCTAGCTGGGTTGTTAAGCATTGACGTAAATTCAAATTGTGGAACATGCATATCTTGCTTGTTTCTGCTTGTGTTCACATGTTGGGTCTAGCACCAACCCACCTTCTGACCTGATCAGATTGGGTTTCAAAAATTTCAATTGATGCTGCTCTGAAAATGATTGGCTGTACAAATGTGATTCTGTTTCAAGTTGTCAGTCAGAATTGGTCAGTTCTGTCAGGTGAGAGAGGCATGGTGAGGCCTAGGTCTGGCTTCTCATGACCATGATCTGGCCTCACATGATGGTGGTAGTGGACAGTGAGGCCTAGATCTTGCGAGACATGTTAGATTGGTTGTATTTGGAAATATAACTCCTCTACACCCGATATTTGACCAAAACTGATTGGGTTTCACAGCACAGAATCCAATGCTAACTGTAGCAGTGTCCTAAATCATCTGAAATGAGTCAGATGGGTTTTGTTACTCGGTTTTTTGAGCAGCCATAGTATTTGGGTTATATTGCCTATGGAAAGAGTTTTCATAAAACTTAAGCTGAAACATTCTAATATTCATTCTCTGTGGAGCATCAAAGCAAAATGTAAATATGTGACATTACAATAATTTTTTGCAGGTTTGATATTTGTACACATGTTAAATGAAACTTACTTGATGGTTCAACTTGATTTCTTTTCCAAATGTTCAGATAACAAAATATTTTAAAAGGCTTCTATGTTTGCTCCTGACAGATATTTGAAACTTCATGATCTTGCTTGCAAAGCTAATTGTATATAAAAAAATAGATATAATAAAATAACGTGGAGAATTCTTTAGAAACTTCAAAAAAATTATAAATGCCTAAAATGATTGAGATCTAATTAAATGTCAATAATTGGGCTGGATTTTGTATAGACAAGCGTAGCCATCAAACTTGTAATCATTAAACTCAAGTATGTGTACAACCTTGGTGGCCAGCGATGATGTCCAGCTGTGTAAGATTGATATTGTGATTTTTACCTTTTGATTATTTGCTCTAGCTCAGCTTTGATTTGGTCATAAGTACTCCTTGGGTCTTGTTATGCTCACAAGAATGATGCCTTACTCAAACTTCTCTCAACAGAGACAGGGAGTGAGGATGATGGGCTTTTGGATCTAAGTGAAGATGATTTCTTCCTTAGTGGTAGTTCAAGTGATGAAGCAGATGCAGATGATGAATGGACTGACAAGAGTACAAGGTATTTATCATTATCTTTGAGTGGAAATTCTAGTCTTTAGAACTTCTTTTCTAATTTTGAGAGCAAGATGATTGATAACGTTAATTGGCTGTAAAGCTGGTCTCAATGCTGATTTAGTTGAAGCCTTCCATTCAATCTCTTTGCTGGTACATTAGCTGCTGTAATTATTATCCTTATGATATTGCATTTCTACTTCTCTTGTATATCGTAATACCTGTAATAAAATGTTTTTGCATTAATGGTGCTTTTAAAACTTTTGTCATTGATTTTTGCAGGGAACAGGCTTCTAGTGCTTCAGGCAAAGCAGCATCTGGCATGTCCAGTGATGAAAGGAATCAGGTTTGTTGTCTAACTCTAATTTGAATGTTGCACTGTTAGAAGGAAGAAATTAACTCTTTTGATGTACTCTTTTCTTTTCTTCACTTCAATATTTTTATATAGAGACAGATTTCTGCCAGAGCTTTAATGCCTCCACCCCGGCCATCCACCAATAGTGTATCAACTTCAGGTCGCTCTCAATCAAGATTCAGGCCTTCATCAAGCAAAAATAAATCGATACAGCGGGCTGAAATGTCAACATCCAGCAACACATCAAATAACCGAAGTGGTTCTTCCTATAAATCAAGGAGCTTCTCAAACTCAAAGACAGGTCACAGTAGCAACCTAAGTTCCAACTCTGATGCTCATAAACCCCGAAGAAAGAGAAGGCCAAAGAAGAAGAAGCAGCAGGTGTTTTACTTGTACTATATAATTGTAATATGTCCTTGCTATATATCCACTGTTGGTATTGCACTACTGACATTTGCCTTATGGTAGACAACTAACCTAGCCTAACCTTCGTACATTATTATTTATACCTCTTAACTCTCTTAGATGGTTTCTGTTAATATCATCAAATAGGGTAGCATAAAACTTTTCTATTCTTTGAAATTTCTAATGACTACTACTAACCTAGGCTAACCTTCATACATGTTTTCACTTACCTCTGAACTATCTAAGATGGTTTCTGTATGTAACTTTGCTATTCTTTAAATTTAAGATGCTTGGTCAAAGGCTACCAAATTTTTGCTGTCCTCTCTTGGCTTTTTATTTCTTAACTTTTCTAGCTCTAGCCAGACAGCCCTCATATATAAAAACCAGAATGAGTTACTACACCTTATTTGCCATATCAGGACATATTTGGTCTCCTCCACCTCCATCAAGTTCATTTAACTTTACATGACTGATTTGAAATTCACTTATCATATAGTATTTAAGTTTTTCCATCTCGTACAGGGATTCTCTATGAATATGCCACAATTCATTCATATTATATGCCACTGGTGGCATCAAGATTTTAACACTTTGAGCACACTGGTCAGAGTCCCCCCAACCACCCCCCCCCCCCCCCGGCGGAATTTTCATCAAGTTTCTCCTTTTGAGGCTGGAGTACTAGTTGACAAGGATAGTGAACTGGCTAGGATGTTTTGGCTATGTGCAAAAAAAAACTTTTAAGTGGGTTCTCATGATTAGCTTACAGGTTTCTAGATACAGTGTGTGTTTGGTATAGCTTATTTTTATTGGTGATTTTGTATAAAAATAAGTTGTGTAATGGTGCAATTCCACCTAGAAAAAAAATGAGGCTTTTTGCGTTGTAAGGGAAATCTAATGGGCTAACGTGTAGTGATATTATTTGTGTAGCTAAGTTCATATAGCTGGGATAAGGCTTCTTTGAATTATATTTTGTCATAAATCAATGGATGAGCATGGGTGATGATATATGGTGTTTGTAATCAGTGTTCTAGAAAGTGTCCCTGGTGCTCTAGTTTTTCGTTTATCATTAAATATACAATTCTCTGTTCTTTCTGTGTACTTGTTGCAGGTTCCGTAGGGGGTTTATTCTCTTGATGTGCTCAAGTCTAAATCTTGCATATGACATGCTCTGTCTTTATAGCAGGGATGGCATGTATTATTTGTCTCATTATGAAATTTCTTCAATAGTCAGTGTCTACATGTACCCACAAATGCCATGGGCTAGCCTAAATTCGAACTGTGTAATTGTTTTAGATTTGCTTATTTACATGAAACCAGTTTGTTGTTAATCTTACTTTTCCAGTTATTTCTATATTGAGCCTTGGATCAGCAATATAACAGGATCCATGGTTTGAAATTTTAGTTTACATATATATTTTTTTCTTACTTGAATATATAATTACTTCTCTTCTTTTGTTGCAGGCATAAATTGGATGGATTTGCTGCTGATGTGGTGTTGCTATAATCAATTGAACCAGTTTGTGAGATGTTTATGCAAAACATAAAGCTTAATTGTTTAATTACCAATTGTTTCTTATCTTCTTTCATAGATAGGTTAAGAATCTGTCCTCACCGTTCTCTATAATGATTAGGTTGACCATTCTTACTTGAAGCTAGGTTTTTGAGTATTTATTTCCAAAGTAACTGTAGTTGAAGTCAAAATGAGTCCCCTAGGGGATACCTGGTAAATTGCGAAGTGATGGTGTTGTGTTAGTATGGAATTCTTGGGTGCTCATTATACTAATATGTATCAGAAAGTTGCTCTGATTTTGGGAAAGCCATAATGTTTTTTTTTTTTGGTCATTCCCTTTTTATGGCAATTCTTGTTATTTATCTGAAAACTATGTTCTTTTCTCTTTTGGGTTTATTGGCATGTGATCTGGAGGAATGAAGACGTGTACAGAGGTGAATACATTTTCTGACCCTTGCTGAATTAATTGTGAAAATACTATCAAGACTGACTTGCATTTCGTTTTGTTTTTTTTTTTAAATGCAAATGAGATCAGGCTTTTCTATTATTTAATCATGTTTATGGCTTACGTCTAGAATAACTTTTGTCATTATGTACACTCAGAATTTTCTTCTATCCATGTTTTCAACAAATTGAGCATTCGGGCCAGTCTATGAGTTGCCTCATTTCACTTTCTGTCGACAGAGGATGCACTCCATTTTCAGAACACCCCGGTTGTCTTTCCTACTCCGTCCCATCTCAGAATCATTTAACCCGTTTGACATAAGAGCTCTTGCTAACTTAGTCACCCTCCATAATCATGTTGATTGCAAACTGGGTGGTTTTCTTGGCTGCAGCAGCTTCAAATTCTTCAGCATGTCAAATGCGATCAACTCTTCTGCTTAATAAGACTACCATCCTTGCCCCCCCCCCCCCCCCCCCTTTTCATCCCTTAATTATCGGCCTTTTCGAGTACCTCCATTGTGGTATTTTCATAGTTCACCCTTGTACATCTGGTAAGGGAGGTGCCCAAGCAACCTCGTGTTGACTTCTGTCTGTGTCCTAGTTGCACCATGGTGGCTTGCCTAAACTCCTGCAAATATTTCACAACACTAGCCGTCAACGATTTTGGTTCTTTCCTTTTACCTCCATCTTGGCTATACTCCAAACTGTCATGAAAAAAATTTGTTGTCGGCTTAATTGCCTAGAAGTTTATTATTTCCCAAATCTGCAAAATCCAAGTGACAACTACTTTTGTTGTTAACCCAAGTGGACTCAGCTTTTTGGGGAAATTATATATTACCATCCTAAATTATACTCTAGATTACACTGTACACCCTAAACTTTTCAAATGCACATTTTGCATCTTAAACTATAACCCTTGTTACACTTTGTACCCCGATATTAAGTTTGTCGTTAACTTGGATGGAAAAATATGATATCATTTGAAATGATCTAATTGCCTCTCTTTTCAGTCCATTAAAAATAAATAAGAAATTACATTTTATCACCTTAAACTATACTCTTGATTTCACTTTGTACTCTAAACCTTATATTTTCATCTAAGTTAACGGCAAACTTAACATCGGGGGTGCAAAGTGTAACAAGAGTCATAGTTTAAAGGGTAAAACGTGTATTTAAAAAGTTTAGGTTGCAAAGTGTAATCTAGCGTATAGTTTAGGGTGATAAAGTATAATTTTCCGTAGCTTTCCATTCTACAGTGCATACATAATAGTCACAAAAGAACTTTTGCCCTCCTCACACACCTTGTCAAATCTTTCTTCCTTAATGTGCACCTCAATACCACATCAAGAAAGCAAACTTCATAATTGACATTTTTTCCACTTTTTTAGTACAACTCATTCCCCAGAAATTAATCCAATCTCATTAAAGCGAGAGGGATCGAGGATGTAGAATAATAGTGGCAATTATCCTAAAGGGATTGAGGATATAGGATAAAGTTTAATTGCAACTATTATCCAATGGAACTCTAAATTAAAGAACAGAGAATTTTTTGGGTAACAACACTCAAAACCAATAGTATGTGCTTTCCAAGCAAATCTCTTTATTTTTAAACACCAATAAAAAAGTCATAGATATTTACGGTAATTGAAGCATTTCTACACTTGCATTTACATTCTCACAAAACAAACTCTATCACCAACACCGTTTCATACTATCATAAGTATATCTAATCACTTAAACCCAATCCTAGTTCTTGATTCTGCAACGGGCAACATTCTACACTGTAACTAGCTATTAGTCAGATAATCTTGAATCTGGGTAGTCTGACAAAAAAAATTCAACGTTCTTAATATATAGTGACTGTCTCTTCCAAGTTCCAACCATCTTCTTTGAAAACACTCATCCAAAATACCAAAGAAACTCTCCAGGAAAACGTTCCCATATAATATAACAACCATTCTCACAAACCCTTCACTCAAAACCTCATGGCTCACGAAAAAGAGAAGCTAGAAGGCTAGAAGCTCCTAACAAATTTTTTTCTTGAAGTAATTGTGCCATATGCTTGGAATTCACGGTGGTTGCAATGAAGGCAATCGATCTTGAGCGATCAGATGCTGAATTTGAGAATATTAAATACAAGAAAGTGTAGACCATGTTGCTTGTCTCACACTCGAACATCCTCAAAGTCCACTGTTCCTTCACAGATAATCATTGTTGTTGGGTGATGATGCCGTTCATGTCCGATGGTTCTTTACATTCCATATTCCATAATGTCCAAACAAAAATACAAAATTTGTAAATATTAGGAGTGCAGAACATTGGACACGTAGTCATTTTATGTAATTTTTTTTAATTAAGGCGATCACATTTAATCTTTGAGTAATGCTACAGTCACACACTATTTTACAATATTTTTACAAACTGTTGTTATGGTCAATTTTTACTGGTTCTTATTTTAGCCCACCAATAATATAACATTTTTCATTTACTAATAAACACTCGTCACATTAGCAAATACAAAATTTTTTATAAAAAAATTTGCATCTCTAGAATTTTTTCTTAATCTTTTAATATTAGGTTAGGTGTGCCACTAGTGCAGGCCATTTGCCACATAGGCATTTTTTGTAATTAAGGTGACGACAAAGATAAAATTGACTACAAGTATGAAAATATAAAAACTAAATTGAATGGTAAGAAAATTTGGGACCAAATTGAAAGTAGGCCTAAAATATAGGGACAAAAATGTATTTATCTCTAAAATAATCACTAACGATGTAGATGTCAATGATTTGAAATGTTATCTGAAATGATATTTTTATTGTATTGGAATTCTATTTAGCAAAGTGAGCCCTATAAACTTGGCTAAATTTATGAATAAAGTTTGGTTCCAAACATGTTTAGAGTTACTTTTTCCAACCCGTTATGTGACGATTCATAAGACTATCAATGTGTATTATTTAAACAAGTCACATAATTCATTAAAAAAGTCACGTGATTAAAATTACACATAAATGATCTCTTTAGTCGCTACATAATAGGTCTTTTTAAGGGTATTTTGGCCATTTCAATGATTTTAGGTTTTAGAGGTATTTTGGTCATTTCGATGATTTTGGGAGTTTTTTTTTTTTTACCATTTTAGAGGATTTTGAAAGTATTTTGGTCATTTTAGAGGCTTAAAGGTATTTTTGGTTATTTAGAGGTTTTAGGGGTATTCTGGTTATTTTGGAGATTATGGGGTATTTTTAGGTTTTGGGGGTAATTTGGTCATTTTGGGTCTTGCAAGGGTATTTTTTAGTTTAGAGTCAATTTTGGTATTTTTAGGTGTTAAAAACTATTTCAATCATTTTATTATTATAATAATTATAATTGTTCCTAAGAATGTTTATGAATCAAATATAGGAATGTTACTGTACGAGCCCCACGTTCAGGCCCAATCCATTAGCCCTCGTGTGGTTAAGAGTCTAGGGCCCAAAGCCAGGTCGGGGCCTAGTGCCAAGTCGTGGCCTATATCAGATGGGAATGATAATGCCTTGGGGGAAATCGCTTACCAAGCACCATTTGACGACAATTGCAAGTTTCAAGACAGTCACATCAGTCATGAATAGTGAGCCCTATCTGATCAGTAATATATCTTAGAGGGACCCACTAGTATGGAAAACCACCCTTCCATTATGATGCCCCCACTAAGGGAAGTCTATAAATAGAGACTGACTAGTGAAGGGAAGGAGGTTGGCAATTTTGGGGGGAGAGATACACTAGAGAAAAGAGAGGAACGACCAAAAGGGGTAAGCTCAGCACTACTAAGCTTGAGCCTTCTCAAGAAGCACACACACACACAAGGTAACAGAATACAGATTGGGCCTAAAGCACCTTCCCTTGGGCCGTTGGGTTGGCTTTAGGAGGTTTTTCCATTGTAGGAAATTCCACACTCATAAAAAACAAGTAAATTGGGAGCTTGACCCAAAACTTCTTAGTCATCTTGGGCTCAGGCACCACAGTTACATTCTTGAATTATGATGAGAATGTAATTAATGAACCAAACATCGTAATCCTATATTGTTGCAATGTGATTCCATGGATCAAAGATTACAAGAATCTAACATTACTTGAATTAAATGCTCCTAAATGTATTAGCTGAGAAAAATGACAGGCGCTAAAGTGATTTTTTTTTTTTTTGAGAATGACAGGCGCTAAAGTGATTGAAGAGCCTATAATGATTCATAAGAAAATATGTGTATAATGATTGTCAAAATAAATATTTCATTTCTTTAGAAGGAAGCAAAGATTGACATGTGAGATAAATTAATTGAGATGAAATTGTTATGGAAGGTGGTGGCAATCAAAGCAATCGATCTTGATCAATCAAAGCAACCTATCTTGTGTGCCCATGATTAATTCTGAAGTGGTGGCAATCAAAGCAATCAATTTTGATCAATCATATGCTAATTTTGACAATGTTAAGAGTGAAGCAGCTAAGAATATTTCACTTCTCTTGCCCTCAACCCTCTTCAAATCTCATTGTTTCTTCAAATTTCATTTCGGTTGTGATTATCCCATTGTTTCTTCAAAGTTGATAATTTAGTTTTGATAGTGATGTTCTTCTTATTCATTTAAATCCATTATATCCTCTTTCTTTCCGAAACAACTTATTCGAGTCATGCATTACCATAGTTCTCAAAGAAACTTTAGAGGCCTTATCTTATCTTTATAAGAAATAAGATTCCTTAACGATGACATTAAAGCCGCTAACATCCTCATAGACTTAAATGAGTCCGTCAAACTTGGAGGCTTTGGTGACTTGTGCTCAGTTTTGGAGTTGAAAAAGAAGACTGATTCAAGGTTGTCCTTATTATGTTCTTTACAGCTCACTGATTTTGATTGATCAATGTTGTACTTATCATGTTATAGAACTCATTGTACGTCGTATTGGATAGCACTAGAGATCCAAATTATCGAGTCGATTCAACACATTTTGTAGCCTATGGTGACAGTTTAAAATGAGGCCATTTATGAAAAGATATTAGTTTCTTCCAATATCCCAATGGTGATACTAGTTAAACACTTCTTTGCAAAGCCATCAATTTGATATTTATTTATATTTTTTTAACAAATTTAGCTTCGATTGAATTGGTTTCTTTGTACTAATACCACTATGATTTGAAATATTGGGACTAGGGTCCCTCCCGTTTATAACTCTCCCGTTTTAATTTAGATGACTGACATGTAGCACACATAAAATTGAAGGGTTAAAAAACGTCCATGACATTTTAAGTTTTCTCTCTCTCTTTGTTTTTTTTTTTTTTTTTTTTTTACTCTCTCTTATCTGCCTCTTTCGCCGATTAGCAACATCGTCCTCATCCTTTGGTGGACGGTGGCAGTTTGGACGGAAGCGGTGGTGAGATTAATGGCTGAGAGCATCAAGACTCGGTTTGGTGGCTGTGCGAAACTAAACAGGGAGGTCCTCCAGTTGGGTAGATGGGTATGAGTTGGTTTCTTTGGCATTTGTAGATACTAATTGAATGAATATGGGTTGGGCGCTATGTGTGATTAATGGCTTACAGGTGACTTTTTTTTTTTTTTTTTTTTTTTTTTTTTTTTTTTTTTTTTTTT
>JARYZH020002004.1:0-19792 GCA_030021035.2 Notholithocarpus densiflorus | reverse complement strand
AGTCGGTGATGAAATTGGGCATTTCATCTGCGAAGACTATAACATATTAATTACAATGATTTGTCTTGATCATGGAAGTGGAGACTTCTAGTTGATATATTTTAAGAGTTAATACATATTGAACTGGACCGCTGTGAGATTTATTATTACTATCAAATGAATAATAAATCTCACGACTTGTATTTGCATGAACTCTTAATCCTGAGAGAATAATGGACATGATCATGAAGTGTAGGTTGCTTTGATATATCAGGAGTGAGATCTAAAGTAACGGTCAAAACCTCAGTATGTTGGGCAGCCACATTTAGTGTTGATGGAACATATATTCTCAAGATGGAATTCATAGTCTCTTAACGGAGATACAAAATATTCCCTTGAGATAAGTTTAATGGGTTTGTTATTTAGAGAGTTAAGCCTAACCACTTTAGTAAGACTAAAGTATATATTTATGAAATTAGATTTCATAAATATATGGTGAATAACTTAAAAGAATTAAACCGGGTACTCAAGGATTAAGATGTAGTGATTTACAAAGTGACAGTCTACATTCATAACTTTGTATTACTACGAATATTTTATGAAGGGGTTGCATGCACAATAAAGTCTTGGGATATAATTTATAGATAAGACCTAGAGTGCAACTATATTTATATAATGGTATTAAATATAGTTAATGGTAACTTTGGACTTGTCAAGAGTTGACAGAAAAGCCTAAGGCCCATTGGAGCTAGTGTCTTATTAGTCCATTTTGGTCCCACTCCAAGCCACATACTAGAGCCCAATTGGAAAGGCCCAAAAGGCTAGCCCAATTAGATAATCAGTTATAAGGAGAGAAACATACAGAATTTTTTAGTAAAGAATACTTTACACGAAATGGTGTATGTGAGTGTAGGACACTCTTGAATTTTCTCTTGAACATTTCATATAACTGATTGAGAGACCACACATCTTGGGCGTTAGTGGAATTAGAGTGAAGATTAAAAATGTTCTCAAGAACTTAGAATCTTTGTTTTGAAATTCACCACACCAAGATACACTCTCTTATTCTTGTATTCTGAAATTTACATAGTGCATGTTATCAATTGCGAATGAAGTAGATCCGTTAATTTTCCGCTGCGCACTCTCATATTTCCTTCAATAGCCTAGAAACTTGCCTGATCCCACACCAAATGAGTACTTGGAAGCATTGAGGCGCAATTTGTGTTTCCTCAATATTTCAAAAATATTCCTGAGGTCTCCCACATGCTCGGATACCACCTTACTCTTCACCACCATATCGTCTATATAAACCTCAATATTTTTGCGCAATTGTGGCTCGAAGATCCTGGTCATCATTCTCTGATAGGTAGACCCTGCATTCTTCAATCTAAAAGGCATCACCTTGTAGTGGTAATTTCTAGTAGAAGTGACAAAAGCTGCCTTTTCTTGATCATCCAGAGCCAGTGGTATTTGGTGATATCCCTAGAAGGCATCTAAAAATCTGATCCGAGGATGACCTACAGTTGCATCCACTAGCTGATCTATCCTAGGCATAGGGAAAGGGTCCTTTGGACAGGCCTTGTTTAAATCTGTGAAGTCCACATATACTCGCCACTTTCCACTTTTCTTTTTCACTACTACAGTATTGGCTAGCCACCCAGGGTAAAACACCTCTTTAATAGCCTCGGCCCGCTTAAATTTTATCACCTCATCTTTGACAGCATCAAAATGGTCTTTAGATGAGCGCCGAGGTGGTTCCTTTTTGGGGATGACAGACGGATTGACATTCCAATGATGGTTGATGAAGTTTGGATCCACCCCCAGAGTTTTGTAAGCACTCCACGCGAATACGTCAATATTCCTCCTGAGAAACTCTATCAGCTCTTCCTTCTCTCGAGGAGGCAGCTGAGCTCCGACTTGAAAAAACTTTTCTGAATCATCATCTACAACAATCTTCTCTAACTCCTCACACTTCACTTCTTCGGCTATGTCATCCACGGGTAACACCGGAGTCCTTGATTGCTATGAACCCCTATCAGCAGAGGCCGAGGACCCAACTTCAGGCTGATGCATAATTGCAGCTACCAAGCACTGCCTAGCCATAAACTGGCTTTCAACCAGCTCCTCAACCTGATCCCCGTACAAATATTTCACTTTCAAGTGGAGGGTGGAAGAAATAGCCCCTAGGGCATGGAGCCAAGGTCATGCTACAATGGCTGTGTAGGGAGAATAAGCATCCACCACAATGAAATCCACCTCCACCACCTCTGAACCTGCCTGCACAAGTAGTCTAATCTGGCCGCTTGGGATAACAACCTTCCCATCAAAACCCAACAAAGGTGAATCATAACCTGTCAAATCCTCAAGTTTTAAGTTTAGCCCATTGTATAAATCAGGGTACATAATCTCTGCCTCGCTACCTTAATCCACCAACACCCTCTTCACATCATACCCCATATCCTGAGGGTGACCACTAGAGCGTCATCATGTGGCTGTATGGTTCCAACCTTATCCTTATCCGAGAAGCTCAACGCTGGTCGGATCCCCATCCTAGCCCTCTTCGGCTCATGGTTAGAGTCCTCGGCAAGTGACTGAGCTACAGACATCACCCTGGAGGGATAAGAACCAGTCCTCCCTGGCGCAGCGAGGATGACATTAATTGTGCCCAAAGGGGCTCTCGAAGAAGCATCTCTCCGAGATTCCAATCCTGCCCGGCCCCCTTGCCCGCTGGGCTGATACAAAAATTGCTTTAACCTCCCTTCTCTGACCAGCTGCTCTAGGTGACTCCACAGAGTTCTACAATCCTCTGTGGTATGCCCTCGGTCCTAGTGGTATTAGATATAAAGGCTCTGATTACGCTTCATGGGGTTGCCTCCCATCTTATTTGGCCATTTAAAGAACGGCTCGCTCTTGATTTTCTTCAAGACTTGGTATACTGGTTCTCGGAATACCGTGTTAACCATTTGAGTAGCGGTAGATCCCGATTGCCTAGCAAAATCTCTTTGGGGCCGGTTATTGTTGTATTTGTCCGACCTGAAATCCCTCCTCTCCTGAGGGATAACCTTAGCCTTCCCTTTCCCTTGTTATTGATCCTCTTCGACCCACTTATACTTGTCAATTCAATCCATGTATTGACGTACACTGTTAGCAAGTTTCCCGGTCAAAGACTTCCTTAAACCATGCTCGGCAGGTAGGCTAACCTTGAAAGTTCTTATGGCCACGTCATCAAAGTCCCCATCTATCTCATTAAACATTTCCCAGTACCTGTCTGAGTACATTTTCAGGGTCTCCCCCTCTCGCATGGTCATAAACAACAGGGAATCTAAAGGCCGAAGAACCCTACTGCATGTAATAAAGCAGGACCCAAACGCCTAAGTGAGTTCCTTAAAGGAATCTATAGAACCTGCTCCTAGGCCATCAAACCATCTCATTGCCACAGGCCCCAAACTAGATGGGAACACTTTGCACATCAAGGCCTCATTCTTGAAGTGGACAGCCATTGTTTGGTTGAAGTGGCTTACATGCTCTACAGGGTCTGTTCGACCATTGTATATGGTGAACGTTGGCTAAGTAAACCGCCAAGGAAGTTTTCCTCCTTCAATTCTGCGTGTGAAAGGCGACCTAGAAATTTGTTTTAACGCCTTGCTCATAGCGTCATTTCCCAGGCCTTTGCAAGACGGGCTCTTATTCCTATGCTCACGGTGGTAATCCTCATCACACGAGAATGATTCACTAGAGGGAGTCCTTGACCTGAGTCTATAACTACCATCCCCATCATCATCAGAAGAAAAATCAGAATGGGAAGGAGTTCACCTTCGCAGTTCGCGGCGCAACTTCCTCTTCAAACGATCAATCTCCAATTGCATGGTTCTAGTGTTTTCCTCATGAGAGACATGACTCTCACTTCGAGACTGGCTCCTATTGGTGTGAGTGGTATGCACACTAACCTCTCGGTCCCTTCTCCGCTCAAGATTGAGGAATTGATCTTGATGTTGGGACCCCATGGATTCCTCCCGGTTGGGACCTAAACGTACCATATTTGAACGTTAAACTCACTACAGCATAAGAAATCCCCACAAACGGTGCCAATTGTAAGGACACTAATTGGTTCCCAAGCCCAAAAGGTAAAAGGATCTAGGCCCAAAGAGTCCAATACAATGAATTTGTAGAGAGTGGGTTGGAAAACTAGGCTCTAATGAGTTGGATAACAATTATAGTGGATTCAAATGACAATAGAGTAAAGACAGACTAGTTTAATCTAAAGGAAATCGTCCTCGACACAATCCGAAGAGATCAGTTTTTGTATATAATTCTCGAGTTTGATTAGAAGTACAATTTCTTATTGCTACAGTATTCTTCTCTTAATTCTCCGATCCCCCTACCCTTAAGGTCTTCTTTCTATTTTATACTATCTTCCTTCTTTCATCTCTACCCTCCACGTGTAGATTAGATTGTTGGTGTTGATCCTTGTCCCATCAGCACCTTCCTGAAGTTTTTAGGGAGTAGCTGTAAGGTTGAAAATTACTGTTCAGGTATCACTTCCTCATTAATACAGCCAAAGAGTTAGTTACAAAGCATTCAATGCGGTGATAGTAGCTTTCTCTTAGATATTATATGGCTTCCCTATGTCCTGTGCTTCTAGGATGCTTGTCCTTATCAACAGAACCTCTTGGAACATTGCCCTGGATGGCAGACCACACCGTCGATCGTCGGCTTTGCTCAGCCGAGGAGGCATTCATCCTCGGACCACCTTCTTGGACTCTTATGACCAAACCTCACCTCTTCATTTACTAACACGGACTCCCATAACAGTGTTTTTCCCATACTCGGACTACTTAATGTCCTCGGATTGGGCCCCCGACCCATTATATACATAGATACATACTATTGGGCCTATCACCCCCACAAGTTTCATCTAGATTCAATTATCGAAAATGCAAACATATTTTGAGCTACTCAGAGTAATAAGGACTAAGGATGGTTTGTAATGTGTTAATTTTACTATATTAAAATACATGATCATGATAGATTATCAAAATTACTGAATTTTTTTGGAAGTAGAATTTTAGTTTGAGTGGAATTTTAAATTTCTTAAAATCTAGCCAACAAATTTATACCTAAACCGAACTATCTTAATTAATGAGAATTTAATTATTTGTTGCAAAGAGAAGATAGCCACTCGGCACAATAATAGCTTCTAGACCCAACTTTCATCTCTCTCTCTCTCTCTCTCTCTCTCTCTCTCTCTCTCTCTCTCTCTCTCTCTCTCTGCTTTAATAAAGAGAATGTATGAATTAGATGGATTTTCATTCAAAAAAGAGAGATAACTTTTACTTAAAAAAAAATAAAATTGTTGGCTTTTCATGAGCATTCAGCTTGGTTTTGTTTTTTTTTTTTCAAAAAAAAAATTATAAGCTAATTATATAAATTTCAAAAATAAATTAGTTATCCAATTATTTCACCTTTTTGTAGAAAAAAATATTTTTTTTATAATTATTGATTGCATAATATTTTAAAATTAATTTTGTATTTAGTGGAAAAATGTATTCTCTAGTAACACAACCAAAAAAAAATTCATTTAGTATAGTTATTTTGTAGTGAGAATCTCAACATGACACCAAATGCTAATTTTCCAAAGAATATATTTTGTCAAAACGTGTTCCTTTAGAATTCAAATAGAAATACAATAGAGTTACCAAAAGCTTTCTAAATCCATAGCCTTTGGAATTCTATATTTTAAAATGGGACAATAGCTTGGATAACCCAAAATGGATATATATTATGATCAACAATATCAAGCAGACTGTATAGAGAAGTGAATGCAGACATATAATTAAAATAAAATAAAAGTAATAATTGATATTTATTTATTTAAAAAAAAAAAAAAAAAACTACACACAAACATAGCTTTTTATTTGGCTCACAAATAATTCTCTATATAATTTTTGGACAAATTGATAATATCATTCCAAGAAATATATAAATATATATATATATATATAACGTCAAAACAGTACTATACGACCACAAACCGCACAGGTTGCAAGAACTCAATTATAATATAGAATTTCTAATATTTTTACAATAATTCACTCTAGGGCTTTGTTTATGGCACACAGTTTGTCATATATGTATACGTTATACACATCGTGTGTTTTTATTAATTGAAAACATGACTTTAACTTAAGTTTTCAAATTTAAAATATAAGACTTTTATTAGTTTATATTGTACTAGTAATGTGAACTTAGAAATTTCTTAAAAAATAAATGTTACAGACTTTGTGCAATATCTATTACCCTTCCCTATATTATGCTCTCTCAAATGCTTTATTAATAAACAAACCAATGAGATTTTTTCAGTTTTGTTACTCATTCTCTTTTGGCTTTTGGCTTTTGGCTTTGTCTATTGAAGACATGCAAAACATTAACCCTTTCTTCCTTACAGATGAACTTAGACTTGGAACTTATAGACAACCTTAGTGCATTGGAGAACTTTAACCTGAAGGATCAAGGATCAATTGTTTACTCCGGCAGCTGGTCTGATTAGCAGCCTCATAAGCTCCCTATTATCCATACCTCTGCTCATCTTGGTGCCCCAGGTATTGTCCCAATTGTTTGGCCTTCAACAGCTACTCAGGATTTTGGACATGAAAGGAATGAAAACAACACCATGCCTCTATTCATAAGAACTGAAAATGTTAGAGCTGGGGTTGGTAAGGTTAGAGAAGTGGATTTCTTTTCTCTTTTTTAGGTTGTTTCTTGTAATATGTGGTTATAAGTTTGATGTGTCGGTGTTACTCATTAAAACGATCAAGTTTGACGTGTCAATGTTGTTAGAATTATGTGCCCTCAAAAACAATACTATGCATTTTTTATTTGATAATAAAATTTTATTTTCACATCCATAATTTTTTATAGGTATATTTCATTGTTTAAATGTAGCATGTGATGTCGCCTCTGTAGAAAAATCATGTTAATGGTTAAGGAACCAAAGACAGAGAGTAATGATTTTTCTTAGATTATTAAATTGTTCTAGGCTGTGGATATTAATTGAATATCACCACTGAAACTTACACTTGTTGTGCTGCTATATGATAGGATGATTTACTCTATCATTGAGGTAGTGACTTTAAGCTAATGTAACAAGTACATACATTAAATCGGATCCGATCAAGAACACCTTATGGAGTGATCACTGTTAATTAAAAGGTTATTCTATCACAATTTTTCTATTGTCCTCAAACATGAGAGGTTTGTGTATATTTATTTATTATGCACATAACTTTGACAATGTCAACTGGTGATGCTAATTTTAAAGGCTATATACAAACACATTGGGTTATGTGTATAATGAGTAAAATATGTAAATGCTCAACAATGAATCCATCAGTCTCTAAAGAAGATAGTATATTTTGTTGATTTTCATATTGAAGTTGGACTCAAAACAAAACCAACCGGTGACATTTTTCAAAAATGTTTTTCATATATATAATATTGTATATATATATTTAAAGAGTTTTTTCAAAGATATTTTGGAGTCCAATAGAAATTATGAAATCAAGAAATTAAGGGTTACATAAGCTAGGGACATGATAGTGATATTAATCCAATCCTAGTGGCTTGTGGGAATATAGTGTGGTGGAAGGACCTAGATATAAAATTGTAAGTAATGGGACCTCATTTGTAATTCTCTAATCTTCAGGGATCAATTACAATGTGTTGATGGACATTATTGCAATCTGTAGAAGTTCAAATATTTTCTTGATATGATTAAGAAAATTAAGGAATAATTTTGAAAGAGTTTCAAGATAAGTCAATAACATTCAAAAAGTTATTGATTAATCCTACAACTGAAGATTAGGATCCCTAAAGATCCCACGCCCAATCTCTCTCTTGGGTTTTAGAAGTCTTGAACAAAAATAAGATTTTAAAATATCACATCATGAGTTAGCCATCAGAACTATTGAGTGATACTGCAGTCTTTTGAAAACCCAAAAAGAAACAGAGAGAAAGACATGAATACCTTGGGAGGCAACACGCTTGGGTTGCTAAGAGAGGTACGCAATTTTGTTCTATTTAGAATCCATGGTTGTGTGGTACAACGATCTTTAAATGAAAATATAAATTTTTTTATTTTTTTTATATTACTTCCGCAAAAACTATCTTTTTTGACAAAAAGATAGAAGACTTCCGCAAAAACTATCAAATGTATGTAAGAAAGGTTCATAGGTTTGTATTGTTTTTTGATGTTGATGCTTGGCGGATCCTTGGTGGAAGAAAAAGAAAAAGGAATAATGAAGGAGATGTAGAAAAACCAAAAGAAGTCATCCATGTGAGAGCAAAGAGAGGCCAAGCTACAGATGGTCACAGCTTGGCAGAAAGGGTATGTTCAATTATTTTTCAGTAAACAATATGCAATATGAAAAATTATGCATAAATATGTCCTTATATCGAAAAAGGCAACCTCAGAATTTGTTTCTTAACTATTTTGATATTTGATTGGTACTAGGTACGTAAGAAGAGAGAAAATAAATGAGAGGCTGAGATGTACAAGATCTGGTGCCAGGATGCTATAAGGTGAGAATTAGGCATTTTTATGTCCTTGCTTCATGTTGTGTTGTCGTTATTCTTCTTCTGATTCTCATGGCTATGATATATTTATATTATGTTTTTAGCATTATCATTGTTGTTATTCTATCGGACTTTCAGACAATGGGAATGGCAGCAATGCTGGATGTGATAATCAACTACATTAACTCACTGCACAGTCAAATTGAGGTAACTAATTAAACACCATGAATTCTTGTTGTTCAGAACTATAAAACTAAAATCTTTTTCTGTTTCTTTTAGTTTCTATCTGAGAAGCTTTCAGCAGCAAGTATGTATTATGATTTCAACTCGTGTGAGATGAATGCCATGGAAACAATGCAGGTAGCCCTGTCAGCACATCTTTTGTCAGAATTATTTCTTTTATTTATTTATTTTTTTTTTTTTTTGTTCGAGATAGAATTTTACTCTAGCCTAATCTAAGTATATGTGTACGAAACTCCTTTCTCGAGACTTAAACCCTGACCATTTCCCCTCTCACACTTCATAAACACTTATACTTGTGAAGTGACTATCACACCAAGGATGCATGGTGATTTTGTGTTTTCTTGATTTCCTTAAGCTATTTAAAATTTTGTGCTATGTTCCTGACTATGATAATAAATGCATAGTAATATTTTAAACTGTAAAGTATTAAAAATTGTATATTTTTTCATTTATTAATGTTTGTATTGTCTATGTTAGTTCTAAGATCTGAAGACATAGTGAAGGATTGACTTGTGTTGCAGGTGGCAAATGCTTACGAGGCACAACAGATGGAAAGTATGGCTAGAGAAGGCTTTGGAGGACTTTCTTCCATCAAAATTGGCCTTTTTTTACTGAAATCGTCAGATACAATGCTTCACATAATTACAGAAGATACTGGATAATATAATCTCTTTTCCCTATTCCACACATCAGATATACTTTCTTCGTGCTTCAAAATTACATATGTACATGCAAAGGAGACTCGTTACCAAATAAACATGGATGATTTGAGGATTATGGCAATCTTGTATTCTCCCATTAGTGTGGTTCTTTCCTATAGTATTTGTCACTATGATGATGACCAAGCATTTGAATTTTGATTAGTCTCTCCATAATTAATCATGATTTGAGGTCAAATAAGGAAATTATTTGGCATGCCATTTCAATTAGATGATATATAGTACCCATTTGGATTGCGCGTTTTGCGCGTCTGCGTTCAGCGTTTTGGTTTTTTTTTTTTTTTTTTTTTTTTTTTCCAGCTCATGAACAGTAAAATCACATGAATTTACTGTGCAGGAGACAAAATCACTGTTTACGCATTGTAGCAGCACTATTCACACATTTAAAAATATTAAAAATAGGTCCCATGGCACTATTTACATATTTAAAATTTATTTTGCTACAGTGTTTTCAGTTTCAAAAAAAATAAATTCAATCCAAACGGACCCATAATACTATCTTTTTTGACAATGATTGTACTATAGCTTGAAACTTGTGATTCTAACATTTGAAATGTAGTATATAAAATGAGAGGCCAAATTTCGGATATATGTACGCAATCTGGCAATAATAGATATATTAAACAAACTTCCTTGTCAAGAACTATAGATATATGACTTTCATGTATACGGCAATGATAGTGATAACCATTGAATATGACACGCATATTAACTTCTTCCGCAGTGATCAATGGTCCACAGGTTGAAAAAAATAGGTTTGTGTCTATAATATATAATTGAGAAGTGGTGGTTAAAAGATAGGAAGGTAGATACATTGCATTCTTAAAGCAACCAAGTGAATTATGGACCCTATGTATAAAGCCAGTTTGAATGGGCCATTATATTGCCCATAAGGATAAACAATCTGTTTCGTGGGTTCCCCACCATATGAAGGAAAGTACAAAAATATAAACGGAGCTTAATACATTATTATTTGCATAATCTCAGAAAATATGCGGAACGTGGAAATTAAATTAGGCATCCAAGAATTCATGCTAGCAAGTGTGAAGTGGCAATAACTATAAAGCTTGCAAAAAAAAAATAACTCTCACAACTTGAGGGTAATAGATGTTAGGTTCAAGAAATATGGAAAAGAGGAAGTAATAAGTTGAAGGAGAAAGGGACAGTCCTATTTGTGTAGTTAAGTACTCAAAAAGATACTTTGTATATCGGTTGAATGTTGCTAAAGGTTTCGAGAAGCATGAGTCTTTAAATGCTTCAAGTGTGTGTATATATTGTGTTTACTGGTCTAGAGCTAATCTGATAACTCTCTCCCCAAGTTTTAGATTCAAGTATTTCAAGTATGGAGGGAAATATTTGAGTCTGAACTTGTGTTTCTCCAGTTGTGGGGTTCTTGCTATCCACATATTCTGGTCTTGCTAATTCAATGGGCCATGTTATTAACTTTTTCGGCCCAATTAAGATTAAATGTTTTTTGCCCATTTCCTCAATCATATAGATTAAAAGTTATATAATACATTATACAACCAGAGTACAACTACAAAAGAATCTAACTTTTGTAGTTGTAGACTGGAGTTATAAACAGCGGACACTAGACACACACAACCAATGTGAGATAAGTATAAAAAAAAGTATTATGTTATGGGCTTTGCATAGCTTATATGTCTTGCCATTTTCGTGGTTTGCTTCGATGGACTTGGGCTGAAAATATTAGGGGCTACAAGCTTGGACAATTATAAACTTTTTTTTTGGGCTGAATGGGCAATTATAGGCTTTGCTCCATGAATTATATGCTATTTTAAAGACTCATATTGGATCCACTTTAAAGCTTTATTTGCCTGGGTAGTCGGCCAATTTTCTTTCCAGATTGTCGGGTGAATGTGGTGTGTTTTGGCCCATGTTATTCTTTTTTTTCCTTTTTTGGGTGAAATGGCCCATGTTATTCTGCTGTACAAAAAATTGTCTTTAACATTTAGCAGCACAAGTGGTCTGTAATTGACTACATGTGCAAGTGTGGTTGAGGTTGCTTATCCATTTTGTTTTTCTAGTAAAGTCGCGGGCGTAGGTAAAATGAGCCATACCGCCCATTTTGCACTTAGAAAGCTAGTGTCTCAATGGTTCATACAGTGGGCAACAAAGGTAGAAGCCCCCAAGTTAAGGATGAGGTTTGGAGGTCGCTATTGAATGTGGTGACAAGGCGTTGAAGCCAACCTTTGAGGCTTGAGCAAACTTAATAAAGATGGATGCAATGCCCACTTTGTATTCCTTTTTGCATTGGCTGAATCTTGGTATGATTAAATTGGGTTCTTTTGTGCAAAGTCTATAGGCGAAGTCTCACTGACTTCATACTTGCTGTAATGATAATGAAAATAGCTGGTTAAGACAACAATGGAGTTAATATTAGCATTAGGAAATCAGGAGGAGCTGCTGAATGTGCGTGCGACATTGAAGTCGAAGTTGTTGATAATTTTTTTTTTTTTTTTTGAGGAACAAGTTGTTGATAACTTTGCAAAGGTAATAAGGACGCATTCAATAACTTTCCCTCCTTCAGTTCTAGTCATTGTGCATCAAGATGTGATATTTTCATAGGTAGAGTGCAAAGTATTTGAGTGCTGTGAGAGCTAATTTGGGTCGTGCCTTGATCTATTAAATGAGAAAAAGGTCACTAGAGTAGAGAAATGTGCTAAAAGATTGATGCAAGCTGGTGTTGCTATGAAGTCAACTTTAGACCAACTGTTGAAAAATTTAGACTCCGGTTGATAGAATTAACAAGTTTTAAACTCAAGTTGTTAATTAAATTTATTATGAATAAAACTTGTTAAAACAAATAAACATCAATATCATGTCAAAATCATGCAATGTAAAAATAAATAAGACAAGATATGATGACCGAGGAAAACCAATTAAACAAACTAGTTTCACAGTAAAAAATCTAAGAGGAAACCTTCCCGAAAAGTAATCCACTACAGTAAAGAGAAGTTTCAGATCTAGTACAAAACTTGTCCCTAGACTCTACAATCTCTATAGATGAACTTACAGCAGAAACCTTCTACCGCTTCAGAACCTCTGAACTTTTCAATATATGAACACCACCATTTGATGCACGAATCTCAATACGTGACTAACCAACTGCGCAGATCCTAGTACGCGACTTCAATCACCAACTAGAAAAGGTTGTTGGCTGCAAAGTTCTTCAATTCTTCAATAATGAAGATCAAGAAGCACTTGGTTACAAAACCCTAATGCGCAAAGACGCAGTAGCTTCTTTCAGAGAGAATAAGGCATCGGTCACCTTTTGCATATGTTCTTCTTGTATTCTCTTATGTGACGGCCTCTAAAATAAGTCTTATATATGTCTAGGGTTGTAAGAAAAAAAACCTTAGACAAATACATAAGCATAGGCCGAAAATCAGATCTAGAAATCTGAATTTCGTAAAGCTCGATCGATCGAGTAGGTGTCGAGCAGGTGTCGAGCTTTAATGAATCAACACTTCTTCACTTGTTTCTTAGACAGACTTGCATGACTTCAATACTAGACTTGAACTCTTATTCTTTGAAGTATTAAACATATCCTAGATCTACCCAATTACAAGTAAAGTGCATTTTGTCAAAAAATTAGTCAATTACATAAAATATGTACTTAACAATCTTCCCCTTTGGCAATCCGTGACAAAACCACAACAAACAAATGAAGTATGAGAGAAGCCATAAATCACTCAACTCATAATCAATTGTTGAATACAATAAAATCTACCCTAACACGAACTCTTGAAAAATTTTGCAAGAAGAGAGTTTATGGAATGGAAGACTTTAACAACCTGTATTTCTGAAACACTTTAAATAAAACTCATCAAGGCATCTTAGTGTAAAACAGAAATATAAGATTGCATACAAGTAATAAGAAACATGTGTATAAAGATAGAAAAGAAACAACACATGTAGAGGTAGGTGAAGAAGACATACATCATATATATATATATATATCAAATATAATCACAATGTATGTAAACATGGTCACAAGACCGATATACAAGAAGAAGGAAGTAAGCATTCCCCCTAACAAGATGAAACACATCTCCCCTTTACAGAGGCATGTATTTCTCCCCCTAACATGTAGAATCTTAAAAAGAAACCACATATTCTCTACAATCTCTCCCCATTTTTGTTATGATTGACAAAGGGTACAAGAAGCTATAAAGCTTCACCCGAGAAATATAAAGATGATCAAGGATGATCAAGGGGGCACAAAGAATCCATAAAAATGCATGAATGTAATGAAACAAGATACTATGGATGACAAGATAAAAGAAAGATGCAAAACATGTGAAAAATAATGCATGCAAGAGGATCTCAATCGATCGAGGAGCTGTCAAGGAGCTGTCAAGCAGACAGGAGATTTCTCGATCGATCCACCTAGCTGTCGAGAGGTGTCGAAATTGCGATAAAAATCAACTGAAGAGCTCGACAGATAAGCCAGGTGTCAAGAGGTGTCGAGGAAGTGTCGAGATTGCTTAAAAACAGTTTTTCAAGAAGGGAAAAATACATATATGAATGCAATCAAGCATGCAACACAACCAAAGATCTAAACATCATTTTAACCTCTCAAAAACATCTCTCAATAATAAAAATGTTAAGCACATCAATCCCAAAACACACACACACACACACTAAACAAGTCTAACCAATTTTATATTTCAAAAACAAGTCAAGACAATTTAACGAGCATACATTAACACATGTAAACCTTGTAATGGCCAAATCACATTGTACCTGCACATGTATCAAGAGTAGTAAAGAATATTGCGTATTGTGTGTGAAAAATATCGCAAGATTGCATAAGTGTATACATGTTATGACGATTTGAGATATGAGAAAATCACTTAACTCACACACAATCATAACTGTTTGATGGGAACTATCACCTTCGAGGTATATCCTATAACTCACACATCTCCTAGTATACACGCTTACAATCATATTTAAAAGCATTTTGATCTTTTTGCTTTTGATTTTTCTTTGCATATTTTTCTTTTAAGCGAATCATGCATGGGCATATAAGAGATAGAAAAGAAATACCCAATTATGTTAAACATTTGACATTTCAATTTTTCTATGCCGAAGCACACAAATATCATTCATGATTGGCGGATAACAGTGGTGAGATGGTTATTTATGTCTTTCTCTTAAGATTTTCTAATCATTCCCGTCAAAAAGAGTGATACGAGTGTTAAGTACAAGAGATTACTTAATCTTACTCATCACAAACACGAGCCACAAAACTCACTTGCTTAGTTGTGCATAGAGATGCTCATCTAAGGTACAAAAGATACAAAGTTTAGAAAATTTTGTTTCAATGGCCATCCAAGGTACACAAATACCAATATACACAAACACACACTGTTTTTGTATTTTTCTGATTTTTCCTTTTATTTTTATTTTGAAAACAAAATAAAATAAAAGCTAAACAACCAAACAAAAACAGACAAACAACATGAAAGTATGAAAAAAAGATGCATATGCATGAAAGCATGATAGAGAAGTACAGATGCATGAAAACATGATTCCAAAAGCATATAAGAAATCAAACAAAGAGAGTCCTACTTTAAATAGAAAGAATTAAAGCAGATGACAAACATAAAAGACAATTAAGTCTTAGGCTCCTTTCTCACCCACACAGCACGAGTCTTTGGCTGTGAAGATGAAAAGACACGTGTCCTAGTATGTCTACTAAAGGACATAGAAGAATTAGAATTCTCCTGAAATTGAGTTAAAAAGCTCAAATCTTTTAATAACTCTCTAAACAAAGGTATAGGTCCTTAAGAGGAAACCTATGACCGTTTGGACACTTGCTTTTGAGGGTACAACTTAAAGCAATTAGGACGAATGTGTCCAGAAACCCCACAATGGTGACAAATATGAGTAGTTTTAGAACTACTCGGCTTCCTGGAAGGAGGTCTAACTTTAGAGGTTGACAGAGACCTCAACTTAGGACAATTTGGCCTAATATGACCAACAATATGACAATGATGACAAATGGGGAGAAATTCAGATTTTTCATTCAACCTAGGAGGAGTTCTAGAGATAGGTTTAGAAACTTCAGCGTTAATATCAGAATTTTTACCTTTGTCTATCCTAGCAATATTAACCTTCAACTCTTCATTATTCCTTTTAAATTGAGGAATATAAAAATCTTTTTCTTTTGAGTCAGGCTCAACAACAAGTTTGGCACTAGTTAATTTTTCAACTTCAGTTTTAAATTCAACTAGTTGCTCTTCCAAACTCTTAATTTTGTCCACCTGAGATGAAATTTGATTTTTAAAGTTCTCATTCAAATTATTGGCTTCATCCAATTTTGCAATCAAATCATCTATTTCAAGTTTGACCTTTTTAAAATTAGCTTTTAATTTTGTAGAATATTCAAGAGATTTCATACAAAACTTATAAAGCTTGCAATAAGCATCTTGAATATCATCATCATCATTCAACACAAGATCATGCAAATCAAAACAATCAAGAGTTTCCATGAAAACGGGGGTCAAGAATCACACTCAGGAAATTAATCCAATCAGAGTGTACTCGCTCTGATACCACTTGTTGGAAAATTTAGACCCCGGTTGATAAAATTAACAAGTTTTAAACCCAAGTTGTTAATTAGATTTATTATGAATAAAACTTGTTAAAACAAACAAACATCAATATCATGTCAAAATCATGTAGCGGAAAAATAAATAAGATAAGATATGATGACCTAGGAAAACCAATGAAACAAACTAGTTTCCCAGTAAAATACCTGGGGGGAAACCTTCTTGAAAAGCAATCCACTATAGTAAAGAGAAGTTTCAGATCTAGTACAAAACCTTTGTCTCTAGACTCTACAATCCTCGTAGATGAACTTACAGTAGAAACCTTCTACCGCTTCAGAACCTCTGAACTCTTCAATATATGAACGCCACCCTTTGATGCACGAATCCCAATACATGACTAACCAATTGCGCGGATCTCAGTATGTGACTTCAATCACCAACTAGAGAATGTTGTTAGCTGCAAAGTTCTTCACTTCATCAACAATGAAGATCAATAAGCATTTGGTTACAAAACCTTAAGATGCAAAGACGCAGTAACTTCTTTCAGAGAGAATAAGGCATCGGTCACCTTTTGCATATGTTCTCATTGTATTCTCTTATGTGACGGCCTCTAAAATAAGCCTTATATATGTCTAGGGTTGTGAGAAAAGAAACCTTACACAAATACATAAACATAGGCCGAAAATCAGATCTGGAAATCTGAATTTTATAAAGCTCGATTGATCGAGAAGGTGTCGAGCAAGTGTCGAGCTTTAATGAATAAGCACTTCTTCACTTGTTTTTTGGACAGACTTGCATGGCTTCAATACTAGACTTGAACTCTTGTTCTTTAAAGTATTAAACACATCCTAGATCTACCCAATTACAAATAAAGTGCGTTTTGTCAAATGATTAGCCAATTACATAAAATATGTCCTTAACACCAACTTCATTGCATTGCTCTCATCCACTTCCCAAAATTGGAAAATGCCATTGAAAACATAGATGAGACCATTGTCGAATTGGGAAAAAATCTTAGTCACTCAATCACATGTGAGGCTACCATGATTAAGGTGTCACCACTTCTCATCACGTTCTTTAGTGACTGGATTAAAGAGTGTTGAGATCAACCCATACCCCCAACAAAGGCTCTTATTTACATAAATGTATCGAGGACAATGCCTTCTCCGCAAGCCTTGTCATTTGCCCAAAAAGATTGAGATATTTTCTACCTAGTCATATTATCTCCTGATTAAGTAACAACTCCATACGTAAAACCTTCAATTTTGGAGGTAAAATATTGTTAGTTCAGCATCCATTTTGAGGAATCACATTTGACCTCCGCCTTTGGGTCATGGTTCTCACACTCGCCTATCTAGTCATAAATGTACCAACTAATTAATAAGAGATAGAACCTTTAATTTGAAAGTTTGAAATTGATCACATGCTTGGATGAAAGAAATAAATTCACTACAAAAAAAGTGCCTATTAGCGACCAAAAAAATCTTATTAGCGATGGCAAAATAAAGCCCTCGTAAATACTTGGTAAAATGTGAAATATTTGTGACCAACAAGAAATGCTGTCGCAATTATGTGTTATAACCGTCACAAATACTAATATTTTGGAGGAAAATTTTCCCTCCATATTATTTGCAAGGGACAATTAAAAATCTCTCACAAAAAGTGTATTATTTGTGACAATTAAAAAAAAGTTGCCACTAATACTAAATTATTTGCGAGGACTAGGATCGACCTTCACAAATAATCATTAAAATGTCAAAATTTTTGTAGGGAAATGTTCCCACCAAATTATTTCCGAGGGACAATAAAAATCCCTTACAAAAAGTTTATTTTTTGTGTGGGTTAAAAATATGCCCTTACTAACACTAAATTATTTGCGAGGGCCACGATTGACCTTCGCAAAAAATCATTAAAATGTTATTTTTTTTTGGAGATAAAAGTTATTCTAAAATTCAAAGAAAAATAAAAAGAAACATATAAACATATAGCACTTTGTATTTTTTAGATGAACATTTTGTTTACAGTCTAAAAAAAAACTTTTTATATACATCCTATATAAGAAATGTCTGTCCTTATTTTCTAAACAATTGTACCCATAAAAAATTGATAGCACTTTCAACTTCAAAATGGTAGCCTAAAATTCAAGAATTTCAGCCTTTTGTACTCTCTCTCTTTCTCTCTCTCAAAAGTGAATAAAAATTTCTTCTCATTAAAATAATACATAAAAGATGAATTATAAATCAAATGATAAATTACATCCGATTGGCATGAAAAATGGCATGCATGTTAAGACCATATAGAACATGCAATCCAACGGTTGGATTTTCAAAATATAAATTCAATAATAAGTTATTGAGTGACATAACATTTTTTAGAGTTACATCACGTGTAACTTGAACCCAACTCTATATTTCTTAATTCGATGTGAATTTTGATATATCTATTGTTAGATTACATTACTTTCATATATTTTTCATGCTTATAAATTTCAAGGTGATGAAATATTAATTGTCATGTCATCAATCAATTGTTTAAATTCAAGATTTTGTAGTTTAAAATAATGCATAAAAGATGAGTTTATAAATCAACGGTAAATTACATCCGATTGGCATAAAAATTAGCATGAATGTTAAGACCATATAGAACATGTAATTCAATGGTTGGATTTTCAAAATATGAATTCAATAATAAGTTATTGGATGGTGTAACAGTTTTTAGAGTTACGTCAGATGTAACTGGAACCCAACCCTATATTTCTTAATTCGATGTGAATTTTGACAAATCTACCATTAGATTACATTATCTTCATTTATTTTTCATGCTTACAAAATTTCAAGGTGGTCAAAGATTAATAGGTATGTCATCAATCAATTGTCTAAATTCAAGTTTTTATAGTTTAAAATAACGCATAAAAGATGAGTTTAAAGATCAAATGGTAAATTACATCTGATTGGCATGAAAATTGGCATGCACGTTAAGAACATATAGAACATGTAATCCAGCGGTTGGATTTTCAAAATATGAATTCAATAATAAGTTATTGGGTGGCGTAATATTTTTTTGAGTTACATCAGGTGTAACTTGAGCCAAACCCTATATTTCTTAATTCGATTTGAATTTTGACAAATCTACCGTTAGATTACATTATTTTCATACATTTTTCATGGTTACAAAATTTCAAGGTGATCAAAGATTAATAGGCATGTCATCAATTAATTGTCTAAATTCAAGTTTTTGTAGTTTAAAATAGTGCATAAAAGATGAGTTTATAGAACAAATGGTAAATTACATCCGATTGGCATAAAAACTGGCATGCATGTTAAGACCATATAGAACATATAATCCAACGGTTGGATTTTCAAAATATGAATTCAATAATAAGTTATTGGGTGGCGTAATATTTTTTTGAGTTACATCAGGTGTAACATGAGCCCAACCCTATATTTCTTAAGTCGATGTGAATTTTGACAAATCTACCGTTAGATTACATTATCTTCATATATTTTTCATGCTTACAAAATTTCAAGGTGATCAAAGATTAATAGGCATGTCATCAATCAATTTTCTAGATTCAAGTTTTAGTAGTTTAAAAATAATGCATAAAAGATGAGTTTATAGATCAAATGGTAAATTACATCCGATTGGCATAAAAATTGGCATGTATGTTAAGACTATATGGAACATGTAATCCAACGG